>KL197713.1:1845261-1888081 GCA_000697665.1 Jaapia argillacea MUCL 33604
TAAATGCTATAGAATTCTGTGAGGGCCAAATAAGTCTCAATATTTTCACCGCCATCTGCTCGAGACACTCACGTTCGATCTCTCTCATCATCTTGTCGTCCTCGGAGGTTACAAAGTTGATGGCGACTCCCTTGCGTCCGGAACGCCCACCACGACCGATTCTGTGGATGTAGTTCTCCTTGTTGGTGGGGAGATCGTAGTTGATGACGAGAGAGACTTGTTGGACGTCAATACCACGGGCGAGGAGATCGGTGGTAATGAGGGCACGTGAAGACCCTGATCGGAACTCCTTCATCAGGACTTCACGCTGCTTCTCGTCCATGTCTTCGTGCTGGGAGATTTCAGCTCACAAGACTCAACTCGGTAAGGACAATAAAATATTCACCATGGCCGAAACGGTGAACTCGCGAGAGTGCATCTTCTCGGTGAGCCAGTCGACCTTCCGCCCGGCGTTGCAGAAGATGACGGCCTGAGTGATGGGGACAGCCTCATAGAGATCGCAGAGCGTATCCAACTTCCACTCCTCCTTCTCCACGGCAACGTAAAATTGCTTGATACCTTCCAACGGAAACTCATCCCTCTTGACGAGAATCCGAATGGGATTCCTCATGAACTTCTTCGTCACCTCCAAGACATCAGCGGACACGGTAGCTGAAATGAGTACGACTTGGATATCCTGGGGCAACAACTGAAAAATCTCATAGATTTGATCGGTGAAACCACGATACAATATCTCATCGGCTTCATCAAGACATAAGATCTTGATATGGTCCGTCTTGAGCGCTTTGCGGTTAATCATGTCGAAAACTCGTCCAGGGGTTCCGACGATACATTGGATGCCATCCTGAAGGCGAGCCATGTCCTCACGGACTTTCGTTCCGCCAACACATGCGTGGCAAGTGATGTTCATGTAGTCACCAAGGGCGACGATGACTTTTTGGATTTGTTGGGCGAGTTCACGAGTGGGGGCTAAGATGAGAGCTTGGCAACCCTTGATCGACATGTCGAGTTGTTGAAGAATTGAGATGCAGAAGGTGAGGGTTTTGCCGGTACCAGCTTGGCCTTGGGCCACGACATCGTGGCCCTTGAGCGCGGGGACGATGGCACGTTGTTGGAAGGCAGAGGGACGTTCAAAACTAGGGAATCAGAGAGTTAGCACGAAGCACGCCTATCACACACGCCATCGGACACTCGGGCTCGGGCCATCTGGTGCATGGACGAGAGCAATGCAAGTGATCCGAAGAAATCCAGGGGCAGAGTTCGGAAAAGACACCTAACTACAATTCCCACATAGAGACCCAGTGTGCCCGATGGAGTGGAAAACGATTTACTGCCCACCCGTAAGCGTAAATACCTCGGAGAAGTTCGGGCTTCAACTCCATGTTATCGAAGCTACATGCCACAGATCAATACATCCTCGCCGTCTCGAAGAGGTTCCTAGTACTCACTTGTCAATAACTTGATCCCTATTGGACTCGATTTCGCCCTCGGGCAAATCCAGTCCTTCGCTATCAAAACCGTTAACCAACTTAAACTAAGTACTTTGAAATCTAGAGAGGGCCGGGACGTACGCGGACATGGTTTGAAAAGTGTTCTCAGATTCTGAGGGTCGACTCCAGTGGATGTTGAGCCTTCAATTTGTTGCAGAACTATTCCACCGCAAGACGTCCCGTCATAGCAAATACCTCCAGTAGAACTCTATCAATTTGGTCAGTTGGTGGTTGGCGCAACTTGAATGCGACTTTGCCACCGCCTTCGCGCTTGTCCATTTCTCGAGTAACAGATGTACAGTACCTGGCTGGTGCTATGGCAAATTATTTGTGCCGGATTCGCAGCAAGTACAGTACCGTTCGATAACTTGAAGACAGGCTGGTAGATTAGGCGTCGGAAACACAGTCGCCACCAAGCCATCAGTTACTGTTAAGGTTCAGGTACTCGGCCGCCTCTCCACATCGTTCTATGCCTCACATGCAGAAATTGTAGTGTACACCGCAGAGTAAACAACCTGAACACATTGCATTCCAATTTTGGAGTGAATCCGCCCAGTATTGAAAGAGAAATTGTCTGGCCGAGAGTGCTAAATGGCCATTCCGGAAGAAATTCACACGTGCAGAAACACCCCTTCCTCCTTGTTCTGTCTCTCCGTCTCGCAACACTGCCTCAAATCCCTCACTTCAACGTCTTGTCTACTCTGCTAGGTCTGGTATATCTGATCCTTTCTCAAATCACTCTCTATGGCAGCCAGTACCAAGTTATTTCAGAGAAATTTCAGCGATACTTCAATTCTCAGATTCTGGAGCGTTCGGTTCGGATGGGGGATTGGGAGATGAGTATGCAGACTCACCTCTGTGACACTATCGTAAGTCATTCTATCGACCTCTCCCTAGCTGATACCATTTTTTATAGGGATCTCTCATCATTTCCAGCTTGTATACACGGCTCTCAAGTACAAAATCCATTTTTCGACCCCTCTCCACTCACGAAATAAATTTGGCTTCCCTCGTCACTCTATCAGTCCCAGTCACCCTCCAGTCGAATCTCTAACATCCTGGGCCCATGATACTGCAATTCTTGTGGTGTTTGAATCATTCCTCGCTCTTCGACACACACTCTCTTGCTGCACACCCCTCCGACTTGTGTTTTTCGTCTCGGCCACTCGTTATAGCCCCCCGAATACCTGACCATACATTCCACCCAGTTCTTTTATCTTCTTGTATTATGTTTATGGGTTCACTATGATGCTCCGTGAGCCCAAACGGCGCATCTGTATGTTGTCTTCCTCTCGTTGTGACATGTGGCCGGGTTGCCGGTCATGGGACATTTTGTACCCGTCATCTCAAAATATTCGTAGCACCTGTTGATATATCATGAAAAATATCAAACTGGCGCTCCTACATGGGTACGAAGATGGTCTACAGACTACAAAAGACAGCCAAGAATTTACAGGAGGATTGAGGGAGATATTGCTAAAATAGGCTAGAGTGGCCGAGATCTAGGCAATTGACAGTACAATTCCACGAGAAATGTTGGAGAAATGTTTGCGAAACTTTAGAAACCATAACAAATAGGCAATATTGACTTGGGCGAAATACTTGCACTGTGCTCCTCGTCGACTCGAAATTGTCACTTCGTTGCGTGGCTATTGTCATCATTGTTAGACTTTCCCCTTGGTGTCTTTCTGTGCTTGGCTGGTTTCTTGTTCCCGCCAACCCTTGCGCCATCCGCTTCGTTTCTGGGTACACCGTGACGAACAAGAAGCATGAGGCTGCACCCTGATCTTTTCCATGACTCTCCATGACTCGAGGATAGTTCTACGCACTCTACAACTTCTGGGAGCTCTGGCAACGATACAAGGAAAAGATTCCATCATTTACTCCGGCTGCGGAACTGGCAAGGAGCTCTTGGCTCTGCTTCTTGGACCTGGTTCTGTTTCCGTCATTATTTGGCCACTAAAAGACACCCCAGCTTGCGCAATATTCTGGGTTTCCCAAGATGGTTATTGTGAGAGCTCTGCACTGAGTGTACACCGATATCGTCGACTCCACGCGTCTCTGGTTATATGCTTTTAGTACGTCAAGCTTAGTATACAACGAACCCTTGCCCCTGCTTTGTCTACACGGTTTCACCTATCTTCCGAGAATATCTCACCGCGGGGTATTGTTCCTGTCGAGCCCCGTCTGGCAGGACCACGTCAGAACCGAACGTACGTATCTGCATTCGGTATCAGTGCCATTCGCATTGCCGATGTCATCTCTCATCCTTTTCGATTTGTTCCAGTGCCGTCCAACGCGAACGTATCGAGGCTCATGCTGTAAGCGCCTCAGCTACGCATAAGTGGTCGATCCAGCAAGCTAACACTGACCAAGTAGATAAAATTGAATAATAATGGAACACGGACGATGGTCGATGTTGATCCCTCAATTTGTTGAAGGACACGTATTTCACCGCAAGACGTCCCTTGATTGCCCAAATACCTCCAGGCAGAACTCTATCGATTTGGTCAAATATCGAGATCTGGTGGTTGGCGCAAAACGACTTCGCCGCCTTCGTGCCTGTCACTTTCTTGAATAACAGATCTGCCTGGCTGATGCTATGGCAAATTGATTGTACAGGATTCCCAGTCACCCCAAAGATCGCCTTGATCAAACCTTTCGAAGAGTGGTAACAAGTTCCGTGCTTGTGCAGGTGCTTCGGAGAGCGCCGATCACGTCATCCAGCTTTGGATGGTCAAACCCAAATTAGTGGTATGCATTCCTTTATCTTGAACTGCGGTACTGTCGATCTCGCGACACTCTGCAACCTGATCTGCAACTCTCGCTGCTCCTTTGCTTCTAGCAGGAAACTCAACCCTCCCCCGGGCAAGACGGTGACGCCACAGAGATCGCCAAGCCGAGATCGATCCCAGTCCAAGGTGGACACTGCGAGAATTCAAAATTGACCATCCGTCCTACTATCTCGCCTGGTACGAAAACCCAACTCTCCCGGGTAAGGCGGTGACGCCAGAGAGATTGACCTGTGCCTCGAACAGGTACAAGCCGAAATCGATGTCCACCCCGGTCCAGGGACGAAATGTTGCAAGATTCGACTGCCCTATTACCTCGCTTGAAGGGGTAAATTGACGGTCTGCCGTCTATGGGCCGTGGTGGATCATCGTGACAGCACGGACGTACGGATGTTTCACAATGTCAATAGCGACAAGATCACCGAACTCGAGGCATGACTCGGAGACTGCGCTTAGCAAGCAGAGCATATGCTAGAAAGCCAAAGTGAAATGGATATGTGGCGAATCCTATCGGTATCAGTGTCATTGGCGCTCCTCTGCTTTTTAAGACCGTGACCCCAACTTGCTAGAATAACTCTTACAGATGAAGCCAAGGACTAGCATGGTCAAATTTCCCTATCACTCACCCCTTTCCTCACCTCTGTCTCCTCCATCCGTCTTGCTACATGGCATCGAAAACGCAATCGGCACCGTCTATGCTCTTGTTGCATATCACGTTTACACTGTGATCTTATTCACCTGGACCGATTACAAGACAATATTTTTTCCGGTGGTAAGTTGACAATACATCCCCCCCTGGTCTTGGTATTAACGTCTTGGAAAGACCGCGTTTGCTTGTGCCACCGCCCCCGTCTCCTCTCTCTCGACATTCGTTCAAGGGGAATTGTGGATATGGATCCATCTCCTCCTGTGCAACGTCTCCAATCAAGCCCGTAGCGAAAGTGAAGACGCAGTGAATCGGCCGTGGCGTCCCCTTCCCTCCAAACGTATCTCTCAGCGACAGGCCGTGGCACTACGCTGGATCACGGTTGCATTTTGCATCATATGGTCCGCTTCGTACAATGTTGGCTTGGTTTACATCACCCTAGCCTTATTCGTCACGACGTTTTTGTACGATGAGTGCGGTTTAGCGAGCCATCCAATCGGCAAGAACCTTTGTAATATTGGTGGTTATACGACCTTCGAACTAGGCGCGACGACAATCCTGGGTTAGTTCACCCTTTGCCATACTTCCGAAACACGTGGACTGATCGTTTTTTAGGTCATACAGGTGCTCATGTGGACCACCTGGATTCAGTCGCATGTAGGGCTATCTCGCTAAGTGGAATCCTCATCTTCACGACGATCCAAGCTCAAGATTTCTCCGACGTCGAAGGCGACTCCGCTCTTGGCCGAGTAACTTTTCCAATATACGCCCCTGAACTCTCGAGAGCTGTCACCCTGTTTGCAATGATCGCGTGGTCTCTCTTCCTTCCCCACTTCTGGGGAATTGGCAATGTGAGCGCCATTATCTTTGCAGCGTTCGGTAGCGCTGTCGGCTGCCGGTTCTATTGGTGGCGTGCTCAAGGCGCTGACAAGCGTTCATATCTAATCTATAATGTTCGTTGGTTCTCCTCCGCTCGTTGTTTTAAAATTGACTCACCCATTGCTCCTAGGTATGGCTCATGTTCGCGCATATTCTTCCTCTCCATGCTAGAATAGACGCTCTATCTTTCTGAGCTACGACCTGGTCGGTGCGTTTTACTTCACCCTGGGCTTCGATACTTGGCTTAGGCTATAATCCAAACTTGAGGAATAACCTCCGGCTCTACGCGCCAAATCGCCAATTTGAAGGCTATGGTTAGCTGGTCAGTTTGGATTTGCGACGGAGAATGGGTCCCCGTACTCGGTTATTCCAAATGCTACAGTACCTTATCTATGTTAGAAGTACATGAGCTCGAGAACGGTCCCCGTTGTGACTTGTCGACTGTAGAGTGCTACTCAGTGCCGTGATGGACCTTGCTCTCGGAGCCTTTATGTATTGCTCATTTACCAATACACGTCGTTCAGGCTAAGCTTGTGTGCCGCTTTGAATTTCGGAGGCTACAGTAATAGTGTTCACTGGATATCTTGAACAAGCACGGATATCACTACTTCGGACCGCATCATCCATAATCACCTTCGGATTTGCGACGGCGTCGGATTTGGTGGATAATTGCAACAGAGATCGATTAGGATCGGGAAACTAGGAACCGAAATGTAAACTTAAGGCACGATTTGGGGACTCCTTCAACCTCGGAGGTTTGAAGTACATACTCATATATCTGGAGCTTGGACGGCGTTTTGGTATCTTGGTGGTCAGAGAGATGGCTTCCAGCTTATTTGAGAGTTTTATCCTCACTGATTTTGGGCTCTTTGCAGTCGCCTTAATATCTGCAGCGCTCCTCTACTACGCCACCGTCAGGCAACGACTCCGGGCTAATGGCGGTTCTTCGACAGAATCGACACAACTTCCCTATCCTCCTGGTCCGTCAGCCTACTTACCCATTGTTGGTAATATCCTTTCTGTTCCCCGAGAGGCACAATGGGAAGTCTTCACCAAGTGCAAGCATCAATACGGTAAGTCACCCATTTCCACTTCAGATATTCTTGAGAATTTCCTGTGACCTGTTCTTGAGAAGGCGACCTCGTCTATTTTCACGGCCTTGGGACGAGGATCCTTGTCCTAAACTCAATGAAAGCTATCAATGACTTATTTGACAAGAGAGCTCACATATATTCTCATCGTCCCGTATTTACGGTTGTCGGCGAGTTGATGGGCTTGGGACAGGTGAGGAGTTGAATGTTCGGGGGGTTTCCATCCCGAACTCAGTCACCGTCGCAGAGCATGCCCCTCCTTCCTTATGGGAAGGAATGGCGAGAACATCGGAAACTTGCTCATGTAGCTCTCAGTCCTACCGCCGTCAAAAAGTATCATGGGATCCAGGAAGACCTAGCCGCATCCATGATGAAAGACTTCCTGGAGAAACCCAAGGATTTCTTCGAGCATGTTCGATTGTACGTAACGCTCATTGGTACTTTCAGCTTGATGATAATATCTGTATTCCAGGACCGCAGGTCGAATCGTCTTGACAGTTACTTACGGTATCTCTGTAGGTACTGCGGATGATGAAGTAGGTCTTGTCCTCATTAACAAGATTTCCTCCTGACCCAAATCACGCCGTCAATCCGTCAGTACATCACTCATGCCGAAGAAACTATGGAAATCATCGGTAAAGCAACAGTGCCTGGAGCCTTTCTCTGTGACCTACTCCCCTTCCGTGAGTTCCATCTATCCATGCTTTTCCATGTTGTATATTTCAGTCTCATCGGCCGTTATCTCAAGTGAAATACCTTCCATCATGGATTCCCTTCCAGCAAGAGGCATCTCGAGGCAAGAAGATGATTGAGCACCTAGTCACGATGCCTTTCGAACACGTTAAGCAGAAAATGGCGAGTACACACCGTTCTTCCTAACAGGCAAATTGGGAGCTTAATATTTTGCTCAGGTGGACGGGACCGCAGAGCCTTCTTTAACCCAAGATCTCCTCAGCCTAGAAAAAGAAGATCCAGCGAACTTTGAGCATCGAGTCAAGTGGACTACTGGTGCGATGTATGGAGGTGAGTTGCTCATTTACGTGGATCTCCAAAAGTTCATCTCAACCGTTTCAGCGGGTGGGGAGACGGTTGGCATTCCTCCCAGTGTCATAGTCCATGACAATTAATGGTTTTATTGGTTCCATAGACCTATGCGACTGTCTTGACTTTCATGATGGCCATGGCATTACACCCTGATATCCAGAAACGGGCCCAGCTTGAGATCGACAGCATCGTGGGCCTCGAGAACGTGCCCTCTGTATCGGACACTGGCCGTTTACCGTACGTCAATGCGGTTATCAAGGAAGTCATGCGTTGGCATCCAGTTTTGCCTCTAAGTAAGCCGCTGGTCAATACCGTGTTCTTTTTTGAAGCTGATGTAGAGAATTAGGTATTGCTCGGCGAAGTGCAAAGGATGACATTTATGAGGGGTATTCCATACCAGAAGGAACAATTTTGATTCCGAACGTATGGTACTCGAACCCTCTCATCTTCGCATCTGGCTGTGTCACTGAGGTAATGTCGTCGACTTCAGGGCGGTCGCGCTCGAACCAAATATCAAGTATCCTTCCGACCAATTCATCCCTGACCGGTTCTTGGACCCTTCGCAATCTGGCATTGACCCTGCGACTTGGGCGTTTGGTTTCGGAAGAAGGTTCACATTTATCACGCACATTTATGAGCTATTGACCCATGCATTCTATTGTCTTTTTGGCAGGATTTGTCCAGGAAAGCATTTGGGCGAGAACTCCGTATTCATTCTCATCGCCCATATCTTAGCTTTCTTCGATATACTCCCTCCTTCGGACGGGGTGTTGATACCGGCTTTTAGTACTCGTCTCGTCAGGTTCGTCGTCGATTCCTTGCCGCCTCGAGAGGAAAACTGATAGTGGAGTCTAGCTATCCTGAGAAGTTTGAATGTCGTATTATCCCTCGATCAGAGCAGAAAGCAGACCTCATCCGACAGAGGGCCTCTCATTGTAAGATATAGAGAACCCTTCTGCGTTCACCAGTGGGTTGGGAATTCGATTCTCGAGTCTCGTTGCTCTTCCTGTCCTGGGCGGCTGGTCCGATAAACCAGCTGTACGTTTCGCCTAGATTCATATCTTTCAGAGATATTGAATAGACCATCCTGTGGTTGCGAAGAAACTTATCGACGTCGTATTGTTGCAGAGGCCGAGGGAGCGGGTACAGCTCCAACTCATCTATTATTGACGAGAAGGCGCCGAGCTGGGGAAGTAGCTCGCAGTCTGGCAATGGACCACCACTTACCCCAACGCGGAAGATTTCTACTTGAAGAGAATGCTGTTATCTGAGGCTCTATCTAGGATAGCCTCTTCAAAAGTCATTACATAGAGATGCGTTGTAGTCCGCCAATGAAAGCTGAACTCGACGAATCGATCGAGGCAACTACCCACACTGCCGGCGCTGCGTGGGCGGTTGTATTGATTAATGGACAGTCAGGTTTATCATTCTGCAGCCCGTGCTTTCGCCTCGAGTGATCATGAGGACGAACGGCACAATCGAGCTATCCCGAGAAGTTCAATTGCCGTCCAGTAGTATCTCAGCAGCAGGTTGAATCGATCAAGCAGAGGATCGTCTGATGCGAGATGAACAGAATTCGGTTGGCCACTTGCTTGGTATTGGTATGGTGGGAAATTTGGGGGGCATCCTTGAGAAATGTACTTGTCAGCGAGAAGAACGTGGATGTCAATCGTTAGAGTTGGGACACAACTCATCTTTCCACCATCAATCAAAAGTCCTGGAGATCGGCTTGCCACATCGTTCTCTTCCAGCCTATCAGTCTGACTCCACGTGCAAGAGAGAGTCGGAAAAGCCACGTTATCAATGTGGCGTCGCGGACCCCACGCGAGAGATGCAAAAAGGACATTCCGGAATCACCTCCCCACCACTGGCTATCAGCCAGAGATCACACAAATCCCACAGATTAAGCTCGTAGCCAATCTCTCGACTGGCAACTCCAAGATTGAGTGGAACTTCGAGGAGATAATTGGCGAATGAATATGCCACCGGGATCACAGCGTGTTCCTGGACCACTCGAGATGACTGTGGATCTATAGCAACGTGCACGGTAAGGCGGAGCACCATGCATCCACAGCGGCTCGAACCTGTACAGAGGAATTCGAATTCGGAGCCAATCCTTGTCTCCAGTGACCTGCATTGAAAGAAAGACCCACACTGCTCCATAAAAGGAAAGTTCCTTGCCAAAAGAGGAAGAGCTACCGAGAAGTGGCCGAGTGGCGGATGCCCGTGGAAGGTTCGGAGATGTGTCAATTTTGAAAGGAGCGTTCGTCATGAGTGTAATTGAGGAGGAGTGGGATGATTGAGGGGTGTACTATCGCGGAAATGGTGGCGGGAAATTCTCCGAGGGTGAACCTAAGTACTTGGTCATGCAATGGGTCATGGTCAGTTTGATTGAATGGTTATGGATGAGGGGGCCGTTCGATCCGCCATCGAGCCGGGCTTACAGCAGCGCCGTGTAAGGCTCGAGACCATGCCATGATAGCAACAAAAGCTGTACCGACGGCGCCATCATGCACGGTAAGTAACGGCACATGCAGCTCGTAGTTTCATCTACGCCGACCGCGTATATTCCCATGTTTGGCAAGTGGTGATCCGCAAGAATGGACTTTATGTTGTTTTTGGACAATGAAGACGATAAGGGGGGATCTGTTCGTCTCCTTGCTCGGGTATTAGAAATGGATGACTGCGTTTGAATGAGCATCCGACGGGCGCAGGAATATCTTATGTTGCTCCGTAGACATGTCCGAGGGTCCGACCAGGGTCGACTCGAGCCAGCGATTCCACCAAGGAAAGAGAACAAGAAAGGTGTCGTAAAGTATAATGTGGCAAGCAGATCTCTTCTGTCGCCACACTGAAGCCCCAGCCTGAGGAACGTAGTGATGTCGACGTCGGTGCGAATAGATGTGACACGGAATACCATCTTTTCCGCAGGGAACGACCGTGTCGAGTGGCGAATTCACTCCGAATCCCGCGTCCCGCTTCATCCGGGCTGAGGCTAACCCACTGAAGTAAGTTACATAGGGGACTTCGGATAAACCTCTGCAAATGAATAACGAAAGCAGGGAATGGTATGCGTGTGGAAATGGTCTGGTAGTGTCTGCAGTTATAGCTTCTCCAGAAGGAAAGTGACGGAGAAGACTATTCCGCCACCGAATACACCGGCTTGCTGTATGTGTCAGCGTGAAGTGAGGGGTGTGGAGCGGGGGACTTGAGAGGCGAAACTATATGTATAGAAGGGGGCACAGCCATACGAAAGTAGAAACTTGTCGAGTCCAAATCACATTTCCAGGTACTGCTCAGAGGCGTAAGTTGCTATGCCCCGAGCACCACGCGGAAGCAATTCCTGAATTTGCACTGTGACTGCGGAGTCACTACGTGACATTTCCTTTCGTGGAGTCAAGTGGCAGGTGAGACAGAGCTCGGAACGACAATGTTTCCCACTCCAGGCTTCCGAATTCCCTACAAACGCCCATTTGGCACTGTCAAGATTACCGCAGCCTGGAAATACTTATGCCACAGGGTACCACAGGTTCCGTCAAAAGGCGCTTTGCCCGTCATTCGGACGAAGAGCCGAGACTACTTGAGAGCCTTGATCTCGAAGCCATACGGTTAATGCGAACTTAGCGGAGGCACACGGACAACCACCTTCACCCACCCTCCTTTTGCTGTGGTTACTGTGTCCACACTATTCATCCACACCGAGCCGCAGGCCGCGGTACCTTTTTCACTGGATCTTGGGGTGTGGCGGCATAGGTTTTTAGCCCCAGCCCACACGACCAACCGAATCAGTTTAAAGAACGAGTCTGTCGGGTGTTGACTCCTCTCATCTTGACTCCTTCGTTGGTCTCCTATATCTTCTTCGCTATCCCGCCCTGAGCTCCTATTCGGACTGCTCACTACTTTGCCTACATCATGGTCGTCCTCCCCACCCGAAACAGAAAGCGCTTGGGCTTGGAGCAGTCTTCGTCATCGAAAGGACTTAAAGAGGATAAGGTCATATCGCCAGCTGCATTGAGCTCTGCCAGTCTTGTCCACCCTTCCCTACACCACCCTCGTATCGAGGAGCTCCTCCAGCTTCTGCCCACTTCACCTCCTGTCATCGGTTCGTACCCCTATCGTCTATCTCTCCTTACCCGCCCACTAACTTACTCTTCCATCACAGACTACATCGTTCGAATCACCACCGAAGTCGTTGAGCACTCCTTCCGCCCGAACCAATTTGGCGGAGACGCTAGCTTCAAGCCATTCGTACAAACAGTGCTCAAACGCTCAGCGTTCGGTACTGGGATGATACTGGCCAGTGCCAGTTACATTAAGAGAGCAAAGGTTTATTTGGACATCAAGCATCCGCAATGGGCGTTGCACCGAGTATTCATGGGCGCGTTGCTTTGTGCTTCCAAGGTACGCTCACTTGCCACATGACATCTCAAAATGAGCGTAAGAGCTAATCGGTTGATGGTAGTATTTGAATGATTCGCATTACAAAATCATCCATTGGACACATATCGTTAAGGAATTCGGGAAGGGTGATTTGGCGAGGATGGAGAGAGAGTGGTGTGACGTGCTTGATTTCGATTTCGCGATTTCGGAGGAGGATGTCCTCAGCCATTATGAGGCTCTGCGGGGTGCACTACCCAAGTCGTCACGCTCATCGACACCCGAGGCTTCATTATCAACTTTTCCGACGGAATCCGCGAAACTGGCGAGGAAGTCCTCATCAACCAGCTCCCTTACATCACACACCAGCCCGCCTTCATCCTCTCCGTCTTACACACCACCAGAACTCACGGTATCATCATCTTCGTCATCCACGTCCTCGTCACCCGACTCTGACAGCCCACAAACGCCATCGCCATCCCAAAACTCATCATCTCTCCCACCACGATTCTCCCAGAAACACCACCTCCACACACACCATCATCATTCAAATCCCATCGGTGTCCAACATCAATACCAATACTCCTTGATACCAAAAATACACACCAACACCGGGAAAGCTAAATATCAAGAACCCGATTCCGATTTGGAAATTGATTTCGAAGCTCAACTCGTCCAACAACTCAATTCTTTGGCATGGCCCCCCGCACCATCTTCCGCCACTTCCTCATCCTCATCCTCTTCACGATCACGCTCGCGGTCACGTTCTCCATCTCCCACCGAAGAAGAAGACGAACCCACGAGACGCCGAAGCCGCCGGCAACTTACTGTCAACGCTCGGAGATCTCTGAGAGGATGTACGAAGGACCAAGAGAAGGATTTGAGACCCACGAGAGTTTCGCCGTATCCGACTTTTAGGTGTACACGGTCACGATCCGCGGGTGTTGTGCGGTGATACTTGTGGGTCGAAAGGGTGTGGGAGTTGGATGTGTCCCACTGGTTGGCCGTTTCGGATTCATGTGGAGATTTGTAAAGTGGATGGCTTGGACGTCTAGTCGTTGTTTCTTGACTCTTATTTTGGGGTGGCGATGGGCTTGTTTTCATTGGCTCCGCCTTTGGGTCTTGTACGGGATATCTAGAATCTAGTGTAGATGTCGATATGCTTGTACTTGTGGATTTGTGTACTCTAAACTGTTCTTGTATTCTTACATCCCTCATAATTGGAGGAGATTTGGCGTTTGACTACTACTGCATATAGCCTTGATGGCCTTTTAACCAGAGATGGCGATGATAATATCGTTGGGTGGCACTGGTGAAGGCAAAGTCCCAAGTAACATTGATTCGGAGGAAAGGTACCAGTCATGAAACAACAGAATGGAAGATCGATGATCTCAAGTCGGACGTCGAGTTCTCGACTTTTTACGACCCTTCCTCACGGACCTCCAAAACAATGTCCATAAAGCAGAAACTAAACCAAAGGGAGGGAAGAGCCAACTCAGCCTCCACGTCCAGCCAATTTCCTTCTCGATACGTTTGAAAGTAGAATCAACTTGCTGTTCAAGTTCTCGTACAGAACCAGAGTTCTCGATGACGAGGTCTGCGTACTCTAGTTTGTCAGTGATGGGTAGTTGGGAGTTGAGTCGGGATGAGGCGTCTTGACGGGAAGAGTTGTCTCGTTTCATTAGACGCTGAAGTTGGATTTCTGCGGAGCTGATGAGGCGCAGTGAGTGAGTCGGGTGTGTATGAACAGATGCGCGCTGGTGAAAGAACTTACCAGTAAACGAGTACGACTTTGCCCACCCATTTGAATAACCCAGCTTCAATCAACAAAGGCACGTCCAGAACACATATTTTCTCCCCTCTCATCCAGTATTTAGCCACAGCCCATACCATCGCTTTCCTCACAGCAGGATGAACGATCGCATTCAACTTCAACCTCTTCTCGGCATCGTTGAACACAATCGCACCTAGTTTCGGTCGGTCGAGAGTCCCATCCTCGCGTAAGATGGAAGGACCAAAGACGGCGACGATTCGTTTGAGAGCGGGTGTACCAGGTTCGACTACCTCTCGTGCGAGGATGTCGGCGTCGACAATTGGGATTTGACATCGTTGGAGGATGGTGGATACTGTGGACTTTCCTGTTGCTATACCGCCTGTTAACCCGACAACTGTGGTATGTGTGTTAGAAATTGGAGGGAAACTGAGGGATGTTTGGGGGTACGGTACCTAACATGATGGCTGTGGCTGTCGGCTGTTGGGCTTCTCCAAATTTGGCAGCATCATATTTGTTTGGGTTCCAGTCTTTCCATCCGCCAGCCTCCACGTCAACAACAGATCTAGTTACAGGGAGGAGACCTGTTCTTATTACTTGTCGCGACTGAATCACAGGACCATACTAGTGGTTGAACACGTCTCATGTGTTTTGAGCCTCAGTCACCTTCCACCAATGCATTCACCACCCATGCCATTTATGGTGAGACCCTTAATTCTCCAATCTTTTCGAGGAGTGGATCCTTGTAGCAGGTCCTAGTTAGTTTCTCGTAAGTAAGTAAGTTCTCAGAGTCGGTTGGCGGAGGGACCCACCATCCACCCTCCGTTTGCGACCTCTGCTTCTGGTATGTCAAAACTCCGCAGAACCGAACTATTCTATTAACCGATAAGCAGCATTTCTGTGAGTTCGAGGCGAGTAGAACCTGGCGAAGGACGAAGTTTAATGCCTTCGGTCGGTCCGTATACAGCGACCTTTCTATCGGGGCGCCATCCCATCGATACCGGCGGTCTTTATGTGAAATTTCTTCCTTCACCTCCTAGTTTCCTACCGGTGCAGGGGACAGAGCTACTCCATCTCGATGTTGAGAAGGCGATGATCGCTACCCAGCTCTAGCGACTAACATTCCAAGTCAGTGGCTTACAGCTTCACGTTGAATGCAGAACACGTTTCACTCGTGGTCAACGTTGTTCGGTTCAGACCTTGCTCCACAAAGTAAGCGCTCTTCTCGTCTCATCAGATGACACGAAACGCAGAGTTGACTTTGACACGGCGGCATTATCATAAGCAACGGGAAGCACGGTGTGCACTAAGTATACTTGTTGTCGTCGAACGCGGGATGCCGTTTCAACAGGGTAGTCTCTACTTATCACCCCTCCATAAACTTCCGAGTGAAAAGGAAGGTCGCCGCAACTTCAGGGATCGACTGCAAGACTGAACACTTCGAGTACACTTTTGTTTCTTGGGCTGAATGATCCTCGATAACACCTTGGGCGCCGTGCTCCTTGGAATTCTGGTTGTCGCCATGTGAGCCCTTCCTCTCATCACATCGTCGTCGTGTTATTACCCATCCATCAAATTACAGGTTATATGGTGTAACATGTTTGCAAACATACATATACTATATGTACTATCCAGAAGACCTGCGATTGCTGAAGGCCACTGTAGGGGTTCCAAGTTTCCTTGGGTCCCCGTTAAACACCCTTGATTCTAGGTGCTTATGATATGGATAGCGGAAACAATGCACATGGCGTTTTGCATCCAGTTCATTTATACGTATGTGATCCAGCATTTTGGAGATATACTCTATCTCGAAAGGATTGACTGGTAATGGTCCCATTTCCATCAAATGTGCGGTATGCTGAAATATGTTAACATGATTGAAGGACAGCTGGCGTGAGTTTTTAATTTCGTGGATTGCTTCATCTCTGTTGATCTGGGTTGTAGCTCACTGTCGTTACTGGGGTTCGTCCGAGTTTCTTTATCGGCTATGCAATTGTCTTATGGGTTGTTCCGAACCAGGCCTTGGTTGCTGCCCCAGTTCACAGGTCATCCCTTCTTCTTCTCCCACAAGCCATCCTTACATCTACTCTCAGCTACTATGTCAAGCGAGTTATGATCAGTTCGTCTTGTTTCCCCCTCTCGTTGCTTTCCTGGAGATTCTGATACCCGCTACCATTCAGTGAGCAACCGGAATCTCATATTATCTTCTGCCATCGTGTGTCGCCCGTGAACGCGTGTCCATTTCGACAATTTCTTGACCATATTCCATCAGGCTGTTCTCGCTGTCTTGAAGTTCGGTATGCAATCTATCTTTTCCATATTTCAGGGTCGACGATCATCGTTCGTTAGGTTTCGGGATATGTACGCCACCTCCTCCTTCCTCTCTCCTTTTAATCTTACCAATTTTCTTTGTTGAAAGGGTCGGCCTACCTCAGGTACCGCTATCTGATGGACACGTCGCATCTCATTCTCACCTCCATCTCTAGTTATCGGTATGACCACTGGAATGATTTCCGGTACGACAAATTGTGCAATGTCTGTGCCTTTCTTTCGCACTAGAGACGCTGCAGATATGCTAACCTTGGAACAGACTATAGTCACAATCGGGATATCCATTTCCGCTGCTGTTGACTGCGTCGCTGCTGGGAGTCTTGTGTATTTCCTAGAGCGCGGCAGGACTGGGATTAACAGGTCAGTCGACTGACCATGTCGCCCGAGGAATGGACCTAATGACGTTGGTTTACAGAGGGAGCGATAATCAAATCAATATGTTGGTGAGGTATTTCGTCAACACAGGCGTTGTCACCATGTAAGCACTTTCTATCATGGATCCTCGAGGCTCGTCTCACCTAGAAGAGATAGGATCGTATCTGTTTCGGCCTTGATAACAGTGTGTGATTCTTCTCATCTCGGTATGCTTCGATGACCTAGCTCTTCAGTATCTGGCACTCCCTCGTAGTCTCATCTTTGCCGCCTTCATTGAAATTCAAATCAAATGTAAATTTCCCTACTTCTCGACGCGATGTAACGCTCATCGTATCTCCTTCCTTAGTCTATGCCAATTCTTTCCTTGCCATGTGGGTACTCTGCGGCCGAGTGTTCCCCCTACGACTCCACACTTACCCACCCACGGCCACATGCCCAGTCTCAACGCACGGAAGCATATTCGTACGGCATTCGAAGAACACCCCACACTACCCACCATTCAGTTCCAATCTGTCGGAGTAAGACCTGGGACCATGTTTCAGAACAATCCACCGCTCTCGCTCGTGGGTATCCTGCGTTTGATTCTCTTCTTCACACGTTTACATTGTTCGATCAGGAACGAACAAACACTATTCGTGAATGGGAACCAATGGTTCATCTGTCACCGGACTTGACGGTGAGTGGATGGGGCGGGATATCAACTTGTTTGTCTCACGCTATTCCCAGCCATCAAGAGGACACGGTCGCAAGGAGGATGATGGTTCGGTCATGTGTAATTAACCATTGAATTCGTTTGTATCGTGTGTCTATTACGCGTCATCACATCATGCGACAGTACCTCGACGTTTGGATGGCCTCAGAATTTTCCCCATAATCTGCGCAACACAAGGTATCTCACTGTCAACATCAAGGCGACACTAAACATTATCATAGTCCCTGCGAGACAGCATCATGGTCAAGCAAATTGAAACGCTAATTCAATACTAGAACTCACCAGCATATATGCCAACGGCGGTGAAACCGTGCGTAGCTCCATTGATAGCACCAGAAATAGGAGGCCCTGCAAGCGCTCCAAATGCCTGGATGGTCATCGTCATACCCACCCTCCGACCTACGTCGCCCGTCTCGCCTAAGGCGAGAATCGGTGCTATGAGGAGTGAGACGTAGACACCAGAAGTCAACCTATCAAGGACACCGGTGAGCAGGATATGTTTATGGTCCAAAGAAAGAAACATACCCATAGATGATAGCCACGATAATGTAAGACGATTGACTGTGAGCAAATGGCCATACATAGGTCATGATGCCCGCAACCATCGTGAAAGGTACCATGATGTTAATGCCGCCTAAAGTGATGTGTTCAACAGGCAATAAAAAGAGGAGTCGTTGGAGGAGGACACCCACCAACCCGGTCAGCAAGGAATCCACCTAGTAATCTTCCTAAAGCTGAGCTAGCGTTGGCAATAGAAACAAGATATGGAGCGAAATCAGGTGAGATCCCAACTGAAACGGCACTGATGTCGATATAGGTCAGGACTGGGGATCAGAAAAAAGTGAGCAGAATCCGGGGAGTTGAAAACGGTGGATAACTGACCAGTATAGAGGCCAAGGAATGCAACAAAGCACGTGAAGACATATATCGTGAATGGAGCTGACTTGAATGCTTTCCAGTTGAATAGTCCACCAGAAATATTGACTGGTGGTAGTCGACGACGGAGACACTGTGATTCAATGTTCGATCAAGGGGCAACTCTGGGGAGAAAGTGAATGGGACGCACCATATTAGCGATACCTATTGTGAAAAAAAGGATAAACCCGATTACGCGTATCGTCCAGGGGAACCTAGCTGATATGTTGGAAAATATTGAGTAGATGTAGAGAGAGCGACATACCCGATTTTGCCAACGAGATTGCGAAAGACGATGGGAAATACCGTTCCGCCTATTGAAGACCCTACCGCAGTTATCCCCAGTGCAGTTTGTCTCCGTTTTTTGAACCAGTGAGCGATGATTCCCTGGGTTGGGCCAAACATCGCCCCAGACGCCAACTACACAAAATTCAGGTTTCCAACGCATGAGGTGTATCTGGGAGGAACACGTACACCAAGGGCAATCCCCTGACATAGAAGAAACTGCCAATACTCTTTGCACTCCGCAATGAGAAACGTGGCCGCCAAGTGAATGAGACTGGCGACAAGCAGTGGTATGCGGAAGTAACCAAGGTCGAAGAGACGACCTGATACTAATCCTGGGAGGAAAACCAAGGAATACTAAAACGGAAGAAATTGGGCAGATGTCCAATTCATTGGGTGGGTTCACGAACCTGGATAGACCCAATCCAAGCGCTGATGATATTAATGAGAACTGGGTTGGAGGTTAAGCAAAACAAGACTTACATAGCTGATGGAGATGTCCCTGGAAGCAGTGTTTGTTCGTAATATGCTTGGAATGTCTGGCCAGAGGGTAAGAACGGCTACCTTCCAAGGCAAGTCGATCGTACGCACCCCCCATGCGTTTATAAATCCAAACCTGATTAACAGATCCATATATCAGCAATGGCTAAACGACCGTCATAAAGAGGTGCCATACAACTTGCTCACGTTGAGAAATTCATGGTCAGGGACTGCCCAAACCCATCAATCAGGTTTGCCCAAACAGTGTCGCAAACGATCAACTCACCCCCAACACAATCAACCAAGCCTTTGTTCCACCATCTGGGGGCTCATCGTCTGTCCGCATGATCGTAATAGGCGATTGAATGCCTTCCTTCTCTTTCGCCAAGTAGTCGACGACCTGAACATTTTGCACTGTCAACTCATCGGCGTCGCGATCGTCCACGCGAGGTTCATCGGAAGTTTTGGACTCCATCTATGCTCATGGAGCTCAGAACGTCGACGCCGAGCTGAGGATTCGGAGGGGATTTAGGAAGGAGTCATCGAAAAAGTTGAGGCATTTCTATTTCACCAGAATAACGACGGCAAGAGTCGGTCTTCATCGGCAGGCAAATCTGGTTCTTGCCCGCCGGCGACTCCAGCGGCCGCGGTGTTCATGTGCATCACGAGGATATTTATACGATGAACCGGAAACAACATTCCTGAAGCGAGCAAAGCTTGTGGCGGGCATGAGGTGCAGGGATACTAGGAAGTGGTGCATTAAGACAGGAGAGTCGCAGAATAGTACGTTCATTGAGGTAACTAGCCCATTAGAAGGGACGGTCGCAATGTATTAAGATTTTAGGAAGCAGAAGCAAAATTGCGGAAGGGTGGAGATTGCACTCTTCGCGAGGCCGATCTTCCTGATATACCTTTGGCACTTGTTCCGAATACTCACCGGGTCACATATGCCCCCAACTTTCCCATTGGACACTGCTCACCCGGACCCTTCCTTCCTGATACCTCTCCCACAGACCTTAGCCACCAATTACCCCAGGCATTGCTCACTACGCGACGGGGAATCAGTTCGCGACCGAGCCTGGCGGGATCAGGGGTTTCCCCTCATCGAACGTTTGACTGGGTGGGACAAACTGAACCTGTCAGATTGTTGGTGCAAGGAGACGCAAACAAACACACGGAACGTCGCCAAGCGTGGAGATGCCGTAGACCAATCGATACGATGCAGTCAGCATATGGTGCCGATATCACGATGTGGACAATCATACCTCTTGCTGGGAATAACGAGTTGGAGAATGGTTCGGGAGTGCACTATATTGTGAGCAAAGTATGTCAGCATAGGAAGTTCATCGCCTTCGACGCGAGGCGTCCGCCCTAGGAGACAAAACCTGAGCTTTCATGAACGGTTGAACATTCAAAAGGACCGGAGAAGAAGATCCCAAGGACTCGGGGGAGACGATGTGATAGGGCATATGGTTCCATTTCTCAGGAACCTACGATGGAGTGTTCCGCCGAAGGCGTAGTCCTGTGGACCAAGGGATTGTACTCAGGAGAGGGAATCCGAGGACTGTCCATGGTTCGTCAACTTCAGGCTGAACTTGATGAGATCGCCGATAAACAAGGCGAACAGGTCACCGTTAGGTGGAGAGTGCCAATGCATGCGAATAATCATCCAACGAGCCATCAACGCATCAATGTATGTCAGAAAGTAAAACTACAAGAGTGGTCTCGTTGATACACCCACATAGATGAAGATCCCCCTATAACTCCTTCGATTTACGCCCCGCCGAGCCTGCTCGAGATTGGGTTCTGGGTGATGCCGTCCTACTAATATACAACCCCTCCTCACTCCATCATGATCATCTTCACCCAGTGATTTACTCAGTGCTCCAGATCGTTCCTCGTAGATCATCAGGGGTGACAAAGCTAACGTTTGAGCTAGGCGGACCTATAACCGAAAACGTTAGGTCGACTGTTGCAACGGACGGTCGACTGATCTGATGCAAGGCGCCTCAGTCATTGTACTCGGGGGAGGAATCGAGGAAAGAAGACTCACTGGATTAATTGTAGCACCCTCTAGGACCAATTGTTGTTGCTGCAGTGAAATATATTAAGCAGGGCATATCGTGTCAAGTCCAGCTTCCTTACGGTGAGAAGGTTTACTTGGTTCGGAGACAACAAGATAAACGAGTGAGCTGGAGGGGATGTATCGGGCTTGAACACTTTCCCAACACGTTGGCGGGCATTGAGACTATACCCATCGAATATCTCGTCAGTGACAGGAGACGGCGACAATTTCAAGGCTGTCAGACTGACGAGGCAAGTGTGGAGCCCCCGTAGACTTTTTGTCGTCAAAGTCGCTTAAGTATCATCGATATCCGGTGTGAATGAATAACATACATCTGGTTTGAATTTCAATTAGGAGGGTGAATAGAATATTGTTGGGGAGTGCGTAGTACTGCGTGCAAAGGAATCGTAGTTGAGCAATGAGCATTGATAATGGGTCAACGTGAGGCAAGGTACCGTTACGGCGATGAGAAGGGACATGACGCTGTTTCACATCAGCTAGGATTTCAACGGACAGGCACCAGCGATTGTGACTCACAACAACAGTGCACCCGTGTTGACGAAATAAGCGACCAACCACTTAACCAATGTGTCTGAGCTAAAACCCCAACATACATTTCTTGAGTCTCCAACCAAGATTCGGCCGCGTGGGACGGGGAGAAATAGACAAGGAGAACAGACGAACTTTGTGAAACCCGACCTCATACTCCATAGGTAATAAATCGTTGACCCTGCACAAAGGGAATCAACGACCACGGCGCAAGCTACGCTGACAGAGAGGACGATCTATTAATTGAATTATCAAAGGTCAGTTGTGAGAACTATGAGGCAGGAATATGTAGTGGATAACAAACCTTCCAAGAAATGCCCTCGAAGTCGGCGTATCCCTGAACTCCGGAACTGTAAGAACACCGAAGTGGTCAGCGGGTAGATCTCTGGCATGTGCAGCAGAAAGACTGACATCTTCACGACGATAACTAGGGGAGCATCTGTCTTAGTTTGATGATCAACCAAGATGAGGGGAAGGTGCGTACCAATCCCAGAGCCTTGTGGCATCACAACCAGTGAGCGTCAAGAAGGCAAAGGAATGAATTGCATGCGAGCCTCACCGAAGAAGAGAAGAGCGAACGTGACCTAAAAGCCAAATGTCAATCCGGAATACGAGGAACAGACGCCACAAGTGTCATGAAGCTTACTTACCATCGTGGCCGTAAGAAGTCTGTTATACTTGCTGACTGTCGAATGGGGCGATCAGTGAGGGATGATAGACGGATTAGGAAGAACGAACGGGTCCACGAGCGTCGAATGTTATAGCTTCACGAGTACAAGTCAGAATCTACCGAGGAATGAACGAGAAGTGGGGGTGGGTGCGATTACGAACATTTGTGCCATTGCTATAATCACAATCTAACGGACAGCATTAATAACAATAAAGTTGGAGTGCCATCCTTTAAACATACGTTGGAAAGATATGCAGCCTGGACGAGAGAACGACGAGAGGTCATAAACTCTGGTCACATAAACATCGGTGAGCTAAGGTGACGAACCCCAAATGTACTAGAAAATCAACTTCAGAATTGAGACGAGGTGGATCTCAAAGTTTATTCAACACACGAAGGAAGGGTTCCAAAAATCGCAGCATCCCCAAAATGAACGATCAGATAGGTGTAGAGATACTGGAAGTAGAGTGCCGTATGGAGGGTCTCGCAAAGGAATATTGACGCAACCTTTCGGATAGTATTAGACAAAGGCAAGACAAATTCGAGATGAGTGGAGTACCAGTAGTTTATTACGGCGTGTATCTTCGGGGTAGGTCGCAAAATAGACACAAATTTGTGTAAGGATCGTGCCATAGAAACTAAAGAGGAGTTAGTTATCAGATCGAAGCGCGAGGTATGGCAACATACACTGTTGTGACGAATAATCCGATGAAGAGTGGTCCTTGAATGGCAGACATTGCAGACGAGAAAGGGAATGGAGGAGACAATCGGGGGGCAATTGGTCACACTAAATACCATGGTTGGCAAGAACAGAACGAGTTCTGGTTTCAGGTCAACATGTAGAAGGGCGTCCATAATAGCATCCCAATCTAGTAGTGGTCACGAATTTGGAGTTGACTCTGCGACGATAGGTAGAGCAGCGCCACAGACGAGAATACCCTTTGCCAGATCATAGGAATAGAGCGGTGCATTTGCCGCACGGCAATGATTCATCAAGACTCCCTATCATCCGAGTCGGAAAACGTCAACCACAGTGAGGCGATGTTATGCGAATGAAGTTTCATTGGTACAATGGCCAAGTAGGAAACAAGTGGCGAAGTTTGTCCATGACAGAGACTCGGACCCTGGTGATGTGGCTGGCCGGACCGTGATAGTGGTCAGGCTTCGTCGCAACCGACATGATTCATTCACCTCCGTTCAGTCAGGACCCAGCGCTTCACATTCGGGGGTAGGATTCACCATACCGCCAATATGGATGGGGTGACAGTTGTCGGTGAATGCGACAGTAATCCTGTGCATTTTGCCGCAAATCATGTCTCCCAAAGCTCACACCCTGGACCACAGCGCTCAGTGGACGAAGCTTGTGTCGATTCCAAGTCGAGGTGTGCCAGCTCGAAGGACTCCGACGCAAATTTGGATTTGGGTGGAACAGGTGCGTTCGCTGAACCAAACCGTATACAGCTCACTCATCGCTCTACGTCAATTATCTCACTCAGATGCCAAGTCAAGCCCTTCCCCGTCCCCGGGATTGCTTCGTTTGCCCTGCGAAATCATCGAAGACATATCGCATTGGGTATATTGCAATGGATTCGACTCCGACTGGGCCACAATGGTAGAGATCTACATCACAGGCGGTTTTACAGATTTCGCCTTTTCACGCAACGCCCTCAGCGCCTTCTCCCAGGTCTGCTGGCATGTGAGGGCTCCTGTTGAGGGTATCCTCTACAAGTTGCCTCACCTCTACGCCGCCTCCTCTGCTTATCCAGGCAGGAATTTTGCTACACAGGCAGGAAATCTTCACCTTCTCTTGAGGACCCTCGAGCAAAGACCAGAGTTATGTCAACTCGTCCGTGGTCTCTTCCTCGATTGGTTCCCATTACTCGCTTTCTCTGCGCCTGTAATCAAAGGAATCGAACAAGAGACACTGCGATTATTCGAGCTGTGTCCTCGCTTGGAGAAACTCGCGATGCAAGACGTTCCGACGCACCTCCTCGGACGTCCCTTCCATCCTGCCATATCTTCATTAGCACTACGCTCCCTGGACACTCTCGAGTCACTGGAAGGCTTCACCCATCTCACCCACCTCTTCATCGCGAATGTTCCCGCATCTCCCGCTCTCGCTACCCCCTTCCCTCCATTGACGACTTTGAAGCTCCTTGGGAAGGGCAGCGCCCTCTTCGCCCAAGCTTTGGCGCTTTGCGGGGAGACTGTCCTCGAATTATCCATCACCTCTACCTCCACGTTGGACGATGACAACGAGCCTGTAGCTCTTTATGCGATGTCAGGTTCCAACCTGTATACTATTCGCCTGGAAGGCTTGGAAATGCTGAGATTTGGCCAGAGTCCACAAGCCGTCCTTCTTCGCAGTTTGACCAACTTGCAAATTTTGCACGTGTCAGATCATCTCCTCCCCTCCCGAGACGCGTTTTCAAAGCTGCCCGCTTCCCTACGTTGCTTGACCGTCTCCATCCCGGACAAGGGAGCACATCGTATCCAATTGCTGGCAAATGCTTTGTCTCATTGCATCGATAAGGCCACCCGCGTCCCCACACATGTCGAAATCTTTGACGACTTTGGAGTCTGGCGAACGAGGAGTAATCCACGTCTGGAACCTCTCATGGATGTTTGTGGACGACTTGGTGTTATTGTAACATTCCATCCCAAGAGTGAAATATGGCAATACGAAGCTTACTTTGCCATATATTGTGAGCAAAATTTCCTCCCATGTTTCTCATCGTTGACAATGGGGTTTAGGGAAATAATACGATTGTTTTCTACCCTGTCCTACATCTAGGGGTATTTCGCTTGGTTGTTAAGGATCTCAGGTAGGCTCGTCAATATTCAATGCTCGTATCTCATAGTCATGCATACTAAGAAACCGTTTCTTCAGATATTATTGTGCCTACCGAATCACTAGCCATCATCGTTCACTAAAGGGACTGACAGGATGCGAGTATGAATGTTCTGGAGAGATGGATACGTATTCAAAGAACCGATGGTTGAAGGAATGAGGAACATACGGGAGGACTTCCCACAACTGAGGAAATCACCAAGCGCACAACAACAATAACAATATACTCGCAACTCAAAACTTGAACTCCTTCCCGCCCTTCTTCTCCCGATCCCGATCCATCTTCTGCTTCTTCTTCGCCATCTCCTTTGCCACCATGTCCGAGAAATCTTCCTTGCTCCCAGGCACACCAGCGCTCCCTCTTGAGTACGACTCGTATTTCCTCCGTAGTTCGTCCTCTGAGAGACCTTCGAGCTCGGACGCATCTAATGAGATGTCGACGCCGTTCGCTTTGCGCTGCAAGACACGAGGGATCATCGTCAACAACATGACGGAACGCCAACAAATGATAGCAGTTTGCTCACCTTCGTGCCTCGCTCCTCTCCAAGGACAGGAACGTTCGATCCAGGTCCGCTAACAGCACTAATATCATACCCTCGCTCACTCCCCATCAACCCTCTCACTGAGGTCTGTTTCTCAGGAACGACCTGGTACAACGATCGTGGGCCAGAATCAACCTCTGAAGGTGCCCTCTGTGCATTCTTTCGTAATTCCAAGAAGTCGGGCGTCTCGAGACCACCTGCAACCGTGGATACGACACTGGTCATACCGGAAGGCGTCTCGAGACCCGATGGTGTTTGGAGACCTTCAGCTGGTGGCGCTTCAGTGGCCTCTTCCTCCTCTTCCTCCTCCTCGCTCTCGTCTTCCTCTTCCTCTTCTGTTAAATCAGTAATTATGTCAGATTAATCAGGGGAAGTGGCGAGAGATGTCACTTGCCTTCCTCGGGTTCAAGTTCGCCCCATAAGTTCTTGTCGACGGGGGCTCCAATCTGATGCGTCAAACATTTCAGGAGAATGAGAGACGGATGAAGGGGGAAACACGAACGTCGGTGTCGCTGAGCTTCGGCATGACGCCAAACACATCACCATAAAGCGGACGATTGTATTCATCCAAAGGAGGTTTACCCCATCCACCAGGATGAAATCCCCACTGAGCTCTGCAAGACATAAATTATAATGAGCCTAAACATATCGACAACAAAAGAATCGGAACTCGCCCTTCAGGAATGGGCGCATTCAAACCAGGTATTCGTAGTGTCGGATAACTTGGCGGAGGTCCGAATCGTTGCATGCTGATAAGCCATGGTGGGGGAGCGAGGGGAGGAATTGACAGGGCTTCAACGAGTTCTGGTGAAAGATCACCAGGTTTTTTGTGTTTCAGTTGTGTCTCAAACTCCTTCCCTTCGTAATACCTGACACGCATCGAACGCAAACGAAAACCGGGTAAAACATGATAGCGACGGGTTGAGAATGACAATACTCACATCTCGCCAAAGGTCGTAACAGGAGGCTTCGTCTGGAACTTGAAGAAGGCATCATGGAGCTTTTGGTAATCGATGTCGACTTTGCCCATTTTCGGTTGGACTCGTTCTCGAGTTTTGGCTTTGAGAGACATGTTGGCTTCCTTTTCCTTCACTGCGTCTCGCATGGTAGCGATACCGGTATCCGCAATGTATGAAGGCAATTGGAATGGAGGCTTCTCGATACCTCGTTTGCCTTGTAGGTAGTCTCGTTTGGCACTCCAATGTGTGGGAATAGGGACGGAATTCCGGTAACTCTTGAGATGGAGGAGTAAGCGAGGGTCGGTAGCACTGACATCCCACCATTCCACGACTTCCGGTTTCTTGACCAGTTGTTTGAGTTCCGCGACCGTTAGACGATTCATCTTTCTCGCCTTCTTCTTTGACAAAGGTTTCTTCTCCTCATCTTCTGAATCGCCCTCTGAACCCATTTCATCGTCAGAGTAGATAATTTCTCCTTTTGACGGGGCTTGGTCTCCTCCTATCTGCTGAGGTTTAAGAGGATGAGATGACCAGAGAGAAGATGAGCGACTGGGGAACGCACTTCGTTTTCGTCAGGTGGTAACTGGAAGCGAGCAAATACGTCGGAGAATGCTTCGAGGGCGGGGTCTTTTAGATCCCAGGGTTCAGATACGTACGATGCTGCACCCTGTCTCTGCCCAGAGACATCATCCATCCTCACATCGGGTGTCTCTTCTCTCGACTGGGTGCCATCAAGCTCCTGCCGCCACACACCGAACTCGGTTACATTATATCTTGACTTGACAGCAAACAGAACATACCTGGCCATTCTGAGTCTGATTCTTCTTCAACTTGGCCTTTGCTCGCCTGAGCTGGTTCTTGGACTTGATTTTGCCATTGACTTTGAGAGCGCTGGAAGCATCTCCGTTAATCCCATTAACACCATTGGCGTGTGAAGCAGATTGCACTTGGGTTGCCATTATAAGTCAGATACCGTGAGCAGACCGTGAGTGATGTAGAGGATATCGTCGTCAACGTCGTCGTCGGTGTTGTCGACAGCTGCAACGCCCACTTCAAACTGTGGGGACCAGCGCTGAGCTAAGCGAAGCCAGTCCAAATGCGGCGGAGGGAAAACAACTCCAAACGAAACGCGCGTCGGGCACAAGTTACGCGTCCAGCATTGGCCTCGTAATCATTTCTGTCAAGTCATCTGCTTTCCCTCCCAATATTACTGTTGACCTGCTACTAAAATGGTTGCGAGCACATCAGAACAGGTTCGTTGTCCCCTGTCTATTTTTCGAACGGCTTTAGCTGAAGCCAATGCATAGCTAAACGCACTTTCTGGGACCACAGTTGGTATGTACCAGCTCGCCTGGTCAGTTTAACATATGTTGATAATTTCTCCAGTCGTCCACCCACTGGTACTGCTGTCCGTTGCGGACCATCATGCTCGATCCGTCTCGAAGGGCTCGTCCAAACGTGTCATCGGCGTCCTGCTAGGTCAGGATAATGGCAAGACAATAAACGTAGCCAACTCTTTCGGTATCCCTTTCGAAGAGGACGAGAAAGATCCCAAGACATGGTTTTTGGATCACAATTACATTGAACAGATGTGGGAGATGTTCAAGAAGGTTAACGGTCCGTGAGTTGTTTCTCCCATCTCGTCAGGTGTGGAACTTATATTTCTCTCCTCACTTTACCTGTGTCAATTAGCTCGAGAACGCATGATTGGGTGGTACCACTCGGGACCGAAGCTACGAGCGTCTGATCAGGAAATCAATGACCTTTTCAAACGCTACATCGCACGACCCGTGATGGTCATTGTAGATGTACGACCACAACACGTGGGCATCCCGACCGACGCGTATTTCGCAGTTGAGGAGATCAAAGATGTTCGTCCCTCCCTTTTCGTTCCTAGCCATGCCACCCGCTTACAGTCTATTTAGGACGGCACAGAAGTCCGTAAAACATTCCTCCACGTCCCCTCAGCAATCGAAGCCGAAGAAGCCGAAGAAATCGGCGTAGAGCACCTCCTCCGGGATATCAAAGATTCCACAACAACAACCCTCTCAACCCGCGTCAGCGAACAACTAGCTTCCCTCCGCGGTCTCGCCTCCCGACTCTCCGACATCCAAAAATACCTCTCGGACGTCGCTTCAGGTTCCATGCCCGTAAACCATCAAATAGTCTACCATCTCCAAGACGCTTTGAACTTGTTACCCGATTTGAGCGACCCCACGATGACGCAGAGTTTCGCGACGAGCACGAATGATGAGTTGTTGGTGGTTTATTTGAGTAGTTTGTTGAGGGCTGTTATTGCGTTGCATGCTTTGGTGGATAATAAAGCTACTATTGGGAGAGCGGAGTTGGAAGAGGGGAAAGAGGAGAAGAAGGAGAAGACGAAGGGGGACGTGAAGAAGGTGGAGAAGGATGAGAAGGAGAAGGACGGTAACAAGAAGGATAGTGACGACAAGGGCCTGTAGATTGTGTCCATGGTTTATCCTTGTTCTTCATATCCTCTGACTAGCCCACGGACTCCGAGTCCTTGGCAGACAAACCCGCATGGCCTCCTATGGGCCACTTATTTACTACGCGCGTCCTTCCGAGTCTGTGCCCAGACTACGCAATACCCAAAGCCTACCGCCTCATGCATCCAACTCATCGAATGCCTCCGCAAAATTCTCGAAAGAATTGTTGCGAAACGTCTGTCGTGCCACTGACTAGAGCTTTCCATCATGTTGAAGCGGCACGCAATCACGAACTCGCGACGAGACCAAAACCTTACTCACTTTTGATATATCTGGCTTTTTCGACAACGGGATCACAACCAGACTTTGAACGGCGTCTCTTAGACGAAAGTTGGTGGAGCAATCCTTTCGTATCAGGCTATCACGAGAGATGAAGAGGAAGCGACTTCCGTACCTCTCGTTCAATGGACATCGTCTTTCTTGTCCAACCGAGAAGCGGCAGTCTGTTTGCATGGGAAACAAGGTACAATCTGGAGGGATGATTTGCACCAAAAATTCCGCCATCGCTTCCCCAAGATAGACCCCGCCCACGAAGGTGACGTTCGTTCCAGGTGACCGAGATCAACTCGACTATGCGGCCTTCATGAAAAGACGTAAGTGGAAGGAGAACCGCCCGTGCTAGCACTATGGCTAGACTTGTTACGGCGTCTCTCATACACAGCATCCAAAGGCGAGCAGTGTTCTGTCACCATGGTGCAAAACGGCAGCATCGGAGATTCATGACACCGCCGATTATTCAAGAACACAATGAACATGTCCGCACTTTTCAATTCAAACCTGACACTCTGAATCAGACGGGTCGCCCATAGACGACGAAGGGCTTCGAACAGTCGGGATGGGACTGATAGGATAGCATATACCGAGAGGTGATTATCCGACGAAACGCATATTAAAGGGGACGAGAGCTGAAGTTTTCGATGCCGAGATGGAGGGCCTACATAGCATCAGCAGCTCGAGACGCGGTAACGTATATCCACTCACACCCTTTCATCAATCATGTCCCTATACATGCCGATAACTACACTTCATTGATCTCTGACGTTGAACCTACGACCAGGGCCAGGCAATACCAAGCCTCCAGCTTTTTGAACACAGTCATGAACCCCCTCGACCAAAATGCCAAATGCACCATTGAGCTCGGATGGCCCCTCGGCCTCAAGCCTCAACAATACCAAACGAATCAGGGATTGGACGGCAGACCCACAAGCTCCCACAAGGTTCGCGGGAGCAAAATCTCTCGCGAACCAACTCCCACCTGCTTGGAAACCGCGGGATCATTTCTTTTCCATGAAACGAGACGTCCTCGCCCGACCAGCCCAATGCCGAACAGGCCACGGTTTCTTCGGTGAGTACCGCCGTTTTGTGCCTAACGCCAGTTTGATGAGTCTGAGTTAGCTCCGGGAAACGTTCCCTGCCGATCGGACATTTTGGCCAGTTCGCGTTCCAAAAACTAAGCTTACGAGAACTTTCGACCGGGGGTCGTTTCTACCAATTGGACAACCGGACTCGCCATCGACACTGGGGATTCAGACTATATCCCGTGCCACGTTCTTTTCAGCGCTTCATTCAGCCATTTCTAGGTGTTATTCTATTCTGCCATATCCTAACTGTAAGTGGAGGCGCACTCGTCATCTGATCTGGAGACAAATGTTGACCTGAGACCTTCTCTCTCAGTTGACAACAGCCAGGGAATAAATCCAGATGAAGCAGGAAATCGGTACCCTCGAAAGAATTTCGTAGAGAACCCTCCGACCAACGCGTCATCGGATGTCGATAGTTCGTTTCCCTCACTGGTACCGGTGAGGCTCTTCGAGTTGAACGACCTCGCGACTACCATTAGCCCAACGGCCGCGACATAATATCTCCCATGGTGATATTCCAGAAGTGTACCATGATATTGATTTGTCGACGTAAGGATTGTGTTGGCCAATAGCTCTATCAACTATCCCATCGTGTCTTCACCTTCGCCGTCCACTTTCTTCCAAGAAACAATCATTCGTCCGAAGGTCGTGGCTATAGCCAAAGGGGGCCAGGCCCCAAGGCCGGGATAGCCGATATGAATCGTCCGCGTCAGTCTTTCAATGCTCAGAGGTCCTGAGTATTCAACTTATTCTCAACCGCAGATCTCTGGCCTCGTGGGGGATGCGAACTCCGAGTAGGGAAATTGGCTCTCCAATAGCCCTGAGGGGGCCTAACACCAGCCTCGTTGCCTCCAGAAACTTGGTTGTCGCTCTTCGGGTTTCGGTAAGTTTCATGTCCGTCATTCCTTCGAGATTGGCTGGGCTCCGTTTGTTACGAAATCTTTCCCTTGACGCTCTTTCACCGGCCTCTCGTTATCTGAGGCTCTTCGTTTCTTTCATTGTCTCAACTGACCAGAGGCGTAGCACTTCCGAAGTTGCCCCGATTTGTAGCTCCACAGTTTTGATCATGAGTATTCGCTGATGTTCTCCCGGGCACACAATCCATACGGCATTCTAACGTAAGGTGAGCACATTCACTTACTCTTAGCCATTCCCGTCGTCATCCGCATTCGCTAACGTTGGGAGCTAGTTCATCAGTTTCTCTGCGGGTGCAACGCTATCACTGCCGTACCCTTGACACACGACAGCACGCACCATCCCTACACTTCTGGCTCAAGTACATCTTTTGGCCACCGGGTGTGTCTGTACTTCGGGTATCTGGTCACGTCTGTCCTTCTGTGCCCTATCGAATGACTGATCTCACGACTTGACTTTTGCGAAAAGGCCTCCTGGCACCGTTGCAAATATTCTGTTGCAGCAACAAAGTCGCCTACATTACCTCACCACATCTCCTACCAACTTCTCCAAACACACGTATCAAGCTTTCCTCTGATATTCATGTGGTCCGGAGTCAATTGGGCCTGTTCGCCCACTCTCTTTGACCAGTGCACGGAGATTCATATTCGGAACCATCGGGTGGCGAAATCCAATCGCGAAACTCCCTCTTTCTTATCCATTTCATCTGATACACACAGCGGGGTCGTTATTGATGGCTCTCGTTAAGGTCAATCTCCATAGGGCAATTGTCTCCTTCTTCAAGTTCTTGCCACCTTTCACGAGTCGCCGCTGGCTTTCCGGTGATCATCTGGCACTTTAAGCTTTGACACAGCACCGGTAGTCAAAAACAACCTGATTTCCCCGACAAGTTTATTCTTCTGGCAGCCTGGGTCGGGTAGAGCTTTTCTTGCCCCAGCGGATTCATCTCCAGGATGTAGACTCGACGTCGTTGTCCTTGCTCTAATATGCCGCTCAACCATTGGTTTTCTGTTTAGTACGTATGCCATAGATTGTTGCTCGCCTCTTATCCAATCAGACGACAACCGGACTGTTCACACATCTCAAGGTCACCCTTAATAACCTGGCCCGCTCCTGATAAATTCTCCGTGGAATGGCTGCGAGATGGCTCCCTAGATCGCAGTTATATCAAGCTCCCGCCTTACGGAAAATGATTCTGATTCGTTCTGTCGCCCATCCCCTTACGTGATTTATGGTCGCACCAGCATTGCAGTGTCGCGTTTGCGAACATGACCTGCATACCGCTCCCGTGATACTCCCTATTTCCACCATTTGACACATGCGCTTGGGTGTGAAGGTCTGTCCGTAATCGTGCTGGCTGTGATCTTCCCCCGATTGTACATTCCGGTTAACCCATGCCTTCGCCGTCTTAGCTGGTTTCTTTTCGACAGCTGGGGTCCTCCATCCTACAGTATAATTTGACAATGTTCACAGTGTTCAGCCTCATTGTCTTGTCCATCTTTCAATCCAATGGCCCCCATTGATGAAGCTCAAGGAACTCTCCTCGTTGGATTTTTTTTCGTCTCTATGTACGTTATTCTCTCCAGACCAGGGGGTTTTCGTCTAATTCATGTTTTCGTCGGATAGATTGTATGGTATCACCATAGCGCAAGTGTACAGCTACTACCTGATCTACCGCGAGGATCACCAGTTTCTCAAGCTCATGGTAGGCTGAAGCCTTTGCTCAGTCCCGTTCACTTCTGGTTGAAACATCATTTGCATAGGTCGGACTCGTATTCCTTCTGGATTCAGCACACACAGCCCTCTGCATCCACTCTATATATTCATATCTCGTCACTCATTTCGGGGACTTTGGGTATCTTGTAACCATCCCCATGTAAGTGTGCCCTCTATATCCATGGCTCGCGAAGATGTTCACCGGCCCTCCGAGAATAGATCCTGCGTGGTAAGCCTTATATAAATTCGTTGGAGTCCATTTCAAGCGATAATCATTTTCGCAATAGCTTGCCTATTTGATGACGGTGTGCCTAACATATCTTGTCGATAAATCTATTCTCATCCCGCGGCTATCCTTCAAGGTCTTGATAGCAGCTTTGGTGCACGGGTAATACTCCAATAAATTCACTTTCCTGGCCTCTCTCACAGTTCAACCAGCCACTACGTTAGACGAGTTTGTATCTGTAAGCTCCCCTTTCAACCTGATGTCTTGACCTGCTCAGGCTTCCCTACTTTAGTGAGTGACCGGAACATTGCACTGACGGCCATCATGGTGAATATCCCCGATTTCAAACAGTAATAAATTGACGTTTTTGTGCCAGGTCATCGTCGGCTTTCTGAGATACGGTGAGTCTCTGGTCGACCGGGTACAATTTCTTGTAATTAATGATCTGGCTTCCCCGCAGGCACTGCTGCCGGTTGGTCGTTTATCACACCCCAATTTTCCTTCCCTCTTACTAAACTAAGGTTTTGTAGCTAACGCAGTTCTAATGTCGGTCGTTTTGCCACCCTCTCCATATCAATTCTCTCGCTCAAAAGAAGATCGACCAGGTTTCGCGCCGGCCGATTTGCAGACGTGAAATATGCTAATGGCAAGATTGATGTTCGACTGCTTATACTCCCAACACCACACCTGCTGACCTCTGGCACAGCAAACGATTTTTCTCGGAATTTCGTCATCCGTGATCCTGGACTCCCTCTGTTCAGGCGCCTTGATCTTCTATCTTTGGAGGGCGAAGAGTGGTCTACCACCGTAAGAATTTCCTCTCCTATGTATCCATCAGGCCATGGCTGAGAACAGGTGGAGATCCAGGACTTGCGATGTGATACGCCGTTTGATGGTTGGTACGGTTCAAACCAGCGCCCTTACTTCGTGAGCTCCCCCCCTCCTGAGCGTTCCTCCCCGGGAGCTCAAACGATGAGCTTATAGCATCACTTCAATCCTCATTTTAACCACGGTATAGTCGTCTTATGAGTTTGGCTAGGATTTCGGGTGCTAGACTGATGCGTTGTCCTCAGTATCTGACTCTTCCAGGAAACCTCTTGTTTTTCGTCTTGATCAACATACAAGGAAAACGTGTGGTCACAATTTTGTAGATTTTGTGGGACGACGCTGACTCTGACCGTCCTAGTATATGCCAATTCTTTCCTTGCGAGGTCAGTCTTCTTTCCGTCAAATGGTGGAGTTATCCTAGAGCTTGAATGAGAGCTTTTAGCTTGAACGCTCGCAGAGACATGTCCGAACATCTCCATGGTGGATTCGCGGTTGAGATGTCGCAAATCAAATTTGCCAACCACGAACTGGGTCGACGATAGTTGGGACCAACAAAGTCGAAATGTCGCAAAGTGAGAAGGATACTCGGCGAGTAGGAGTATTTTTATTTAACGACATTAGCGTGGACATATATATACATTTCCTTCATGAACTTCGCTCCGCTGAATCTGGGCACGAAAGACCTTGATCGAAAATAGCATAAGCAGGCGGGATATAGTGTACAAGAAACCGAGGAAGCCAGACTACAACTCCAAATGCGCCTGAAACGTCGAAGCAACTCTCACAGTCCCAGGATCCTGCCACCTCATAACCGGCACCCAAAACACCCCACCCTCAATCGCATAAACCCCATGTTTCCTCTCCCACTCCCTCCTCTCCCTCCCTTTCCTCATAGGATCTACCACCACCTCCCTCACGTGCAACGTCGGAGGATAAGTGAAAGAATGGACGGAAAGTGAGCCTTCGTATGAAGGGTGTAAGAGGACTGAGGCTGGGCCTCGGGTTGAGGTTGCTTCGAGGTCCAGTGTCAAGCCTGGTGGGAGGGATGGGATGGTTAGGGAGAGGGAACCGTTTAGGGATGAAGAGGTTATGCTGTATGCGCCCTTGTGGATTGTTGATGGGGAGAAGAGGTTGATATTGGATTCGACGAATCTGAGGGATGGGAAATACGGTAAGTTGGGGGGTGTGGAGAGGGTGATGGAGTAGTTTACCCGTTGGTGGATTTCAGGAAGAGGGTGTTGGTGATTAGTGGGTTTCGGTTGTAGAGACTGATGTTTGTGGATATACTACCATCAACCGCGGATAGCTTTAGTGCGTTTCCAATACGGAATGTACCCTCGATCGTTCCTGATGATGTTTCCATCTCAGCTTCGAAAGCAGAAATCGACTAAATATGTACAACGTTCAATGTCAACTACGACAGTGATACGAAAAATGAATGAACTCACGTCAACTTGAATTGATGATTCAGTGGTGACCAAGCTTGCTGAGCGGAAATGTACGACATCGGATAAATCCCCAATGTGATGGGAGAATGAGGGGAGGTTGGTGGTTAGCTTGGGGATAGTCAAGGGGGGGGCCCATGACATGGGGAATCGAACTTGGATGTCAAAGACGACATGTAAGACATCCGCGGAGATGGTGATGCGTGAGTCTTGGTCTGGGGTCTACGCTCGAGGAATATCTTTGGTTCGATCATGGTCACTCTACAGGTTAGATGGAGAACGTACGAAAATCCCAAGTCCGATCCTGCTTTTATCACGCTTCAGCAAGCATATATTGGCTTGCTTGAAGACTTCATCTGAGTAATAACTGGCTGATACAGAGGCTTCTACATCCATACCATCTCCGGGCACAAACTCGATCGAACCCCTAGAGAAAGCGCCACGAGAGAAGAAAAACAGCTCTTCGGCGTCTACGGGTAATTTGAAGGATGTATTGGCTGAGAAGAGAGTGGGGGAATCGAGTGGTGAACTTGAGGATGGGGGTTCGAAGGAAGATCGGTCCCAGTGTGGTCCGAGGATACAATGTCCAATTTCTCCGTCGCTCTCTTCCGGCCACTCCACAGGGAAACCAGGTCGTCGGGAAGGCGGGTCAGACTAGGCCGCGGTCAACAATCAAAGAGAACAACGAATAACTTTGGAGACTAACTTCTTTGACAGGCCATGGCCAGCGGTACGTTGGATGACCGCGGTTGATACGCAGAGCCAAGAACATGCCATCCAAAAAGATGAAGGCCCATATACAAAAGGCTACTCCGAACGCCTTCCAGAACCTCTTCGCTGTCGATTCACGGGGAGCATAGTGCTCCTCAGGATAGACGGGCTCGGTGGCTTGATAACTTGAAGTGTATGGGGGTGGGGGTGGTCGTGGATCTGATTCGGGTCCTATTGCATCGAGTGAAGGATTGGTGTTCGCTGCGTCAGTAGCCTTCGTGGTGGCCCCGTCTGCCAGTGGGAATTGGGATTCTTCGTCTAAGATGATCATTGCATTCCTAGGTATCAAGTCTTGGCCTCGTGTAACCCGACGATAACAAACCTGCGGGGATGGAGGTGGTGGAAATTAAAGCGTGTCGAAAGAGGTGGGTTCAGACGCTCAGGCATGCTGTGATCCGTAAGCGATAGTTGAACTCTACGGCGGCTGCGAGCTGCGGAATCATTGACGCTCGCTCTGTTGACTCTTTTGAGTCGTAGGCCATACGCTGCTGGCCTGAACGACGGAGGTTTATGTTGTAATGTTCTATAGGTAATTCGAAAGACTTCAAATCTTTCTGGAGGGATATACCATCACTTTCATTGCATCTTTACTGCAATTCGGGTTTGGGTCTGCCAGTGGATGATGTGAGGTCCCAGGAGTTCGGTCCATAACGGACCTTTGGTTTCCACGCCTCGCCCAAATTTCCTCTTCCAAAAATTTCTGCTACTCAACTTCTGCACAACAAAGAACGCATCCTTCGCCAGACAATATCCATGGCATTCGGTATGTCTACTATACCCTCTAATTCAACCAAACCGCTATATCGTTGATCCAATTCTGATTTTCCAGGAGGTTCAGGAAACCGTGGAGGATTTGGCGGAGGGGGAGGTAGAGGCGGAGGAAGAGGAGGTGGAGGTGGACGAGGAGGTTTTGGTGGTGGACGAGGTGCACCTAGAGGTGGAGGTGGGGGTTTCGGAGGCCGTGGTGCGCACTTTCTTCGATTGACTCTACTTGTTATTTGACATTCTGACATATTTTGGATAGGCGGAGTGGCAAAACGCGGTGGTGATAGAGGTGGTCGTGGTGGAGGCCGAGGAGCCCCACGCGGTGCAGGTGGTCGTGGACGAGGTGGACCAGCAGGGCGAGGTGGCCGTGGAGGAGGAGGTAGGGGAGGCGCTCGTGGAGGATCCAACGTCGTTCTCGAGCCTCACAGACATCCCGGCGTTTTTATCGCAAAGGGCAAAGAACATTTATTGGTCACCAAGAACCTCGTCCCAGGAGAGTCAGTTTATGGCGAGAAGCGGATATCCGTGGAGGGTGGTGTTGATGGGACAAAGATTGAGTATCGTGTGTGGAACCCTTTCAGGAGTAAATTGGCTGCCGGCGTGCTTGGAGGGTTGGATGATATCTTTATTGCGCCTGGTAAGAAGGTGCTGTACCTTGGTGCTGCCAGTGGAACGAGTGTCAGTCATGTTGCTGATATTGTTGGCCCGGTGAGTTTTCCTTATTGAACGGATCAGGCACGGTCTCTGACGGGCATTTGTTTCACCTTCAGGAGGGCGTGGTCTACGCAGTTGAATTCTCACCGAGGTCAGGTCGTGATCTCATCGGTATGGCCAAGAAGCGCACGAACGTTATTCGTGAGTTCCTCCCATTAATGACATTCCAACCATCTAATTGCATGCCCAGCTATTGTCGAGGATGCTCGACTCCCACAAAAGTACCGGATGCTAGTGTCAACGGTCGACGTTGTCTTCGCCGATGTCGCCCAACCCGATCAAAGTCGTATCGTCTGCCTAAACTCCCAGATGTTCCTGAAAAATGGTGGCCACGTCGTAATCTCCATCAAGGCCAACTGTATCGACTCTACTGCAGATCCTCACGTCGTCTTTGCCAAAGAGGTGGACTTCTTGAGATCGGAAAAGTTCAAGCCTCTTGAACAGATTACTCTGGAGCCTTATGAACGTGATCATGCTATGGTTACCGGTGAGTGTCATTGTCCATCCTAGCTTGGTTAGCCATCACTTACGATGAATGGAATATAGCTGTCTATCAGCGTCACCAGTAGTTGACTGCCCTTCAGTTTGGTTTTTGTGTTTCGTGTTGTGCGTCTCGGTTGTATCTCTACTACTTGTCTCCTTTCTTTATCTTGCTTTCTCTACAAATACTTTCCTGTGCCTGCAACACATGGTCCCACTTCGGGGATCATCCTCGTCGTTACTTGCCAAAATTTCGACGAACTTCAGCCATCCTGACGTGGCGATTATTCGCACGTGGGCTGCGCGGCTTGATTGAAATGGCAATGCCAACGGAATAGATATCACTGACTGCCCGAATACTCTGCTGGCAACGACCCAGCAACAACAACCCTGAACTATATCGGTCAACAAGAGCCCTAACGGCGCCCCAAAAACCGAAAATTTTGGCGGATGCGGCCGGCTCAAGTGGCGATCAACATTGGTCCACCGTCTGACGACAACAGCTCAAGCCAGCGTACTTCGTCTGACGAATCTTTCGAACAAGTTCATTATCCTACTGCTTTTGCTACTACTACTGCCAACTCGGGTCACTGGGGCCCGACCTCTTCACACCTTCACGTCGAGGAGCTTCCATTACATTATATGAGTGAGGATAAGGCGCGTCGTAGAGTTTTGAAGGGGCCTGGAGGTGTTGGGGAGGAATATGAGGGTGATGGTGGAGTTGGTGTCGTTGCACCGGAAAAGACGTCGTGGTATCATGACGATGGGAAGGATGTGTATGCCAAAGCCGCTGCTGGCAGACCTGGTATGCATATGGGCCCCGCTAGGTACAGGAGGGCACCCCCACCGCCTCCTGCAACCTTCGTACGTGGCGATGTGCTGTCGGCGCTAAGACGACGTTACTGACTGACCCTTACAGAAAGAGTTCATCCAACAAAACCTCGAACACCTCCCACCCGCCATCTACACTCTCCTCTCATGTTGGACTCGCTTCCACAAGATTGGCAAATCCAACCTCGTCATCTGGGATGAAGCCCATTTCGGAAAGTTTGGCTCTCATTATCTCAAGAGAGAGTTTTACTTTGACGTTCACCCGCCTTTGGGGAAGATGTTGGTTGGTTTGGCGGGGTTGCTTTCTGGCTATGATGGGGGGTTTGAGTTTAAGAGTGGGGCGGAGTATCCTGATACTGTGCCATATGTTGCTATGAGGGTGCTTATGGCGATGTTCGGTGTGGCGATGGTCCCTCTGGGGTGGTACACCGCTGTCGAACTTGGGTTCTCTCGGAGAGCATGTCATTTGGTCGCTCTGATGGTCCTTTGCGGTGAGCGCCTAAATTTTACTTTCGTCGGAGCTGCCCACTGATACTCTTCGATCCTTCAGATGTCGCTTGGTTATGTATATCTCGGTTCATTCTATTGGATTCGATGCTTCTGTTCTTTACCTTCACCACCGTCTTTTGTCTTTCAAAGTTTCATAATCAACAATACCAGTAGGTCATTCTCTGTTGGGTTCGCGGCGGCGGTAATTAACGCCTGTGTCTTGTAGATCGTTTTCTTTGGACTGGTGGCTCTGGCTTGCCATGACTGGATTTTCTATCGGATGCGTAACGAGGTTGGTGGAATTTGTCGTTTTGCAGTATTTAGTCGCTAATGGTTTGACAGCGTCAAGCTAGTTGGGCTCTTCGTGACAGCGCTCGTTGGTCTCTACACTATCGAAGATCTTTGGGAGAAGTTTGGTGACCTCAAGATGTCTGTTGTGAGTACCACCCTCCCTTCCCATATTGGCTCTCCCATCTGACTTGGAACGACCAGCATGATCAAGTGAAACATTGGACGGCGCGAGTGGTTTGCCTCATCATCCTCCCGATCTTAGTTTATATGGCGTCCTTCAAGATTCATTTCATGATCTTGAACCATTCTGGTCCTGGCGATTCTCAGATGAGTTCGCTCTTCCAAGCCAATCTTGTCGGGAACGATTTCGCTCAGAACCCTCTCGGTAAGAATCTTGCCACCCCAATCATCCCTTCTCGTCTGACCTCCGAACCAGATGTCGTGTATGGATCAAAATTGACGCTCAAGAATATGGGTTACGGTGGCGGTCTCCTCCACTCGCACGTTCAAACCTATCCCGTTGGTTCGAGCCAGCAACAAGTAACTTGTTACCACTACAAAGACGATAACAACAACTGGCTCGTTCTGCCTCGATGGGATGAACCCGCATACGATCCCAACGCTCCGTTGAAGTACCTCACGGATGGAGCAGTAATTCGCCTCCAACACACTTCCACCACACGTAACCTCCATTCCCACACGGTCGCCGCTCCCATAACCACACTGAACCACGAAGTCTCTTGTTATGGTAACTCCACCATTGGTGATTATCACGACTATTGGGTCGTAGAGGTTGTCGATGATGTGAAGAGAGGCAGAAAGGAGAACTTTGAGACTATCCATTCGTTGACTACGCGGTTGAGGTTTAAGCATCAAGTGCTGGGATGTTATTTGAGGGCTGCAAATGCGTTGTTGCCGCAATGGGGTTTCAAACAGGTTGAGGTCAGTTGTGATAAGGAGAATAACCCGGAGGATGTGCATACATACTGGAATGTGGAGAGTCATTGGAACGATCGACGTATGTCTTCTCTTTCCTTCTCCGCCGTCTTGATCTGATCATTTCTCCTTTCCAGTTCCCGCAGGAGACGCTAAATTCTACAAATCTCCTTTTCTCCGTGACTTTATCCACCTCAATGTCGCGATGATGACCTCTAATAACGCTCTTGTCCCCGATCCGGATAAGGAAGACATCCTCGCCTCCAAGCCTACGGACTGGCCTTGGCTTCGTCTTGGTCTAAGGATGTGTGGTTGGGGTGATCATCAAACCAAGTACTACTTGCTTGGGACACCGGTTATTTGGTGGGGTGGAACTGCCAGTCTCGGGGTGTTTGTCATTGTGCTTGGAGTGTATTTATTGAGGTGGCAGAGGAAGTATGTGGATATGGAGCCTCGTGAGTACCGTTATGACTGGTCTGTACTTGCTGGATGTTGATCGGATTTGCAGGTGAATGGGACCAGTTCTTGTATGTCGGCAAGGTTGCATTCTTGGGATGGTTTTTGCACTACTGTGAGTCTCCATTGATATCTCTTCTTCCTTCGTTGCTCATTTGTTTGTTCCAGTCCCATTCATGATTATGGGACGCGTCACATATGTTCATCATTATGTACGTCTTCCCTCTGACCAACACCCTCTCTACTAAGACGTCTCTTCTAGCTTCCGACTTTGTACTTTTCGGTTTTGATGCTCGCTCACCTCCTCGATCACTTCATATTTACATCTCGAAGGCTCAGCGAACGAACAAAGTGGATCTCGTTCGCTGTATGCACGACTATCATCGTTGGAACGTTTTGGTGGTTCAGGGGTATGGCTTGGGGAATGGACGGATCCATCAATGATCACTGGGGTCTTCTTTGGCGTAAAGTGCGTGCTTTCTCATCGTCCTTTGACTTGGAACGTTACTGATGAGATGATTTTACAGAGTTGGAATATATATAATTAGTTGTGGCAACTTGTGTCGCTTGTATATTGTGGATAGACAATGTGGACTTGCTCCTATCTCAGCTACTATGGGTACACCTGTTCCTTTTAAGTTTTTTTGCTGTAGCATTTTTTGACACTACTAGAACTCCCATTTTCTCAATTCGTTCGGATTTGGGGATGTGGAGACGAGTCGAAGAGCTTAAACCTCAGGAACGACAACCAGAGTTTTGACGGTCTGGAGAGTGTTGACCAGGCCACTTGCTTGTACCACAGCGACCAGAGACGATGATAGCGCTGCATCCAGTTCATCCCATCGCAAGTCGATAGACATCTGAATCAAAGGCGACTAGGATCATCCTGGAGAATCTTCGGTTGTGGGACCAGTTGATTCAATCCGACCCCGTTCCGCGTCCGAGTCCATTCGTCCATCCTTAGCTTCTTCTGTCAGATAAACGGTCCCTTCACGGTCCCTCAACTGTCCTTTGCCGAGCACGCGAGTGTTCCCACACAGCCACCGGGTCATCGTCCCGTCGATCTTCGCGTGCTTCGTCTAGATCCAGCATCGGGACCATCGACACTGCGACCGTTAGCTGGGGCGGACTTTCGTGCAGAGGCCTGTGGCTTGTCATGAAATTCGGCACTCTTCCAGTAAGGTTTGATTCCGAGTGTGAAGGTTGGGTCAAGTAGTCTACACACTCTGAGAGCTCACAAAGTGCAGCACGGAGTGGGCGTTCTG
>KL197714.1:0-10307 GCA_000697665.1 Jaapia argillacea MUCL 33604
AAGGATTGGGATCCGGTTTAGGAAGGTGGCTGAAGTTGTGGCTGAAGCTTGGTCTTGTTTGGTTCCATTCTCGTTCATGTGCACCAGCACACTCTCTTGTTTCCCCAGATTGTCTTTCACTACATTGTCTACGGTCTCATTCACTTGCTATTGCTCTCTTGTGTGTAGTTTTGGTGACTCGGATGACCACTCAACTCATATCTTCGTTAGACTCCCAAGAGAATGGCACTTGCGCCACCATTTGGCCTTTATGGAAAGCGGCACTTGAAAATATGAAGACATCCAATTACACCAAATCTTTCGACACCATGCCTGAGCTTCAACTCGATGACATTATCCTCACTGCAGAGGAGAACCAACTGTTTCACCAATGTCAAGCTCATACAATTCTATGAATCATTGTCAGCCATGGTGGTGAATGTTTCAAGAAGTTCAAGAAGGACCTTGAAAAATCTCAACCCACAACTTCTCAAAAAGTTGAGGTTCACAAGATGCCACTTCATCCCCTTCCTGCTATGGACATCGAGGGGGCCACGATCCTCAGCAATGGCGAGGTTGTGCAGGCCATCTTCAACAAACTCAGGGTCGACACATCTGAGTCAACTACCGCCTTTGATACCATTAAAATCTTCACTGGAGATCAATTATCTGTTGCTAGGTTGCAAGCCCTGGTCAACATCCAAGCTGGTCAAGAAGGAGGCTATCCTGGTTTTGGATGGGGTATATGGATGCCTGGGTTGTTTCATGCAAAGATCGCAGATATGCATGGGCTGTTGGTCACCCACTGGGGGAGGCAAAATGTCTCCAATCCAGGATCTCTGGCCTTTCACAACACTTGCTTGAACCGAACTCCCATTACTCTCTCCTCCCTGCCACTGTTCTGTATGTGTCGGGATCTCATCTTTGTCTCTCTCTCTATTCCCGTATCCTTCATTGTCTACAACTTGTATCTGGGAAAACACTTGATGAGTATGTGGAATCTGCCACTTGGGACACCCTCATTGCCAACGTGAACACCATCCTTGGTCACTTTGCCAGTACTGAAGTTGTTGCAAAACTCTGGGACGAACGGCTATGCCATGATCCAGAAGAGCATGGGGACATGATTTTCGAGAACACCGTGCTGTTTTTACGTGACACATTGATCAGCAGAGAGTTCATGGATGCTATCAAGTCTGGAGATTCTGGTTGTATTTTCCTCATTCTCAAGACTTGGGCTCTACACTTTCGAGGGACTGGAAGGACCAAATATGCACATGAGATGCTCCACTTGCTCCATAACCTATAGCATGTGTGGCCAAAGCCTCTTTGGTACAAGTCTCACCTTTTCTTTTGTCGATGAATTTCGTTCATGACACATCCACAGGGACATAATCATGAACAACTGGCTTTTGAATCTATCAGGTAATCCGAACTCGTGGGTTGAGGTGGATCTTGTTCAAGAACACCTCAACTTCTGGATCAAGGTATGATTCTGTTCATTTTCGGTTCACTTGATTGTTGATGTTCCACATTGTTAGAAATTTTACAAGGTGCGCAGTAGCGCTGCCTCGTGGGATTGGGCAGCTATGATCTCACTGTCGGTGATGCTGCTCTGAGACAGCACGAGCCCATGGACCTCACACAGGACACCCCAATTCTCATGCTCAGCCTCAAAGACCACGGCGTGTATGACATGCAACCAGGGCGTGTTTTCGAAGACCCAGAAGACAAGCCCATTGTTGATTCCATGACTACTGGACTGCAATCCCTCACCAACAGCAGTACGAACCCACTTGTTGAATACAACAAGGCTTTCCAATACCTTCAAGCTCACCACCGCATGCAACCCCTTGTCAGCACCAGATACCTACCCAAGCTCACAATCCCATCACCTCCGAGTCTGCCATTGGTTCAACAAACTGATGCTTCCATTTCAACTACCCAATCTGGGCCTCTCACATCTGATTCTGATACCATGGTTTTCATGCAGAGCAGTGAGGGAGAAGGCTCAGGAAGTCTTGTTCATATTGGCGAGGACAATGTTGCTGAAGGGAATTTTGGTGAGGAGGACAGTGTTTGCAAGGATGATGAGGATGACAGCAGCAACAGAAGTGAGGATAACAAGGATGAGGATGACCAGACGAACACCTTCAATCTCAAGACTGAGTTCCTCTTACAAGCCAGCCCTTTTGATCCAACACTTACCTGCTCAGACGAAGGGGATGTCTCATTTGATATGGATTTAGACATGGGGGTTGGAGATGGTTGGTTGGGTATTCATGTAGATGAAGGTTTCGAGAGTGATGACGACAACTTCACTGATGAGTAGTGTACTACACAGGATGATGGGTGTTTGCATTTCATTTGTTTCATACAGGCCCAAGATGAGAATGGAATCAAGCACTCACAAGAATACAAAACACCAGCAACTGCAATTTGGGAAAAAGCTGCCAGGCTTTTCGACTGAGAAGCCTATTCCCTGGTTGTGAGGGAGGTTCAAGCTGAGCCACAACACCCTAGTATTAGGAGTCTGACGACACGTGCAGCAAAGCAAGAACACCCAAATATTAGGAGTCAGAATGCAGTCTGTGTGGTCAAAGAAGTCAGTTGTAAAATAAGATCAAGAATGCACTTGGGATGGTATATGAAATGTGAATCCACATGAATGTGGGATGGCATTAGCAGACAGTCATCCACCTGTACAAAATGGGCATCCACGTGAATGTGAGGCGGCATTAATGAACAGTCATCCACCTGCATAACATGGGCATCCACATGGAAGTGGGATGGCATGAATAGCAGACAGTCATCCACCTGTACAAAATGGGCATTCATGTGAATATGGGGCAGCATTAACAAACAGTCATCCACCTGTACGCAATGGGCATCCATGTGAATGTGGGGCAGCATTAACAAACAGTCTTCCACCTGCATGAAATGGGCATCCACATGAGTGTGGGGCGGCATTAATGTAGCAGTCATCCATCTGCTCAAATGGGCATCTGTCGGTAAGACAGGTCAGCAAATTGAGAGCAACATCTATATTGCTAGCACATATTAAGGAACATAAGAATCTATCATATAAATCAGCAAAGTAAGTGTTGTCGTGAGTATCAGTACCACAGATGAGTCTCAAGTTAGTGAAAGGAAGAGAATGGTTACATCAGTTTGATTAACCAACAACTTGAAGGTCAGTACAATCCATGAAACTGATTAGATGATAAATAGGAGGGGGAGATGGCAGCAAGGCAACAGCCAGCCACATAGTGACCCAGCTGGTGAATGTACTAGACACTACAAGGAAATAAGAATGCAAGATGAAACGAGAACTCTGTCCAGACACATCTTCATAGTGTCACATGTGGACATATGATTTACGTTCATAGCCGGCATCCCCAGCAAGGGCGGCAACGTGACGTTCACGCAAAACATGTAATTCGGCCAGAGGATGCACTCACCGAGCCCTTATCTCGGAAGGATCCTTGGAAACAGTGGGTGACTTTAGATTGAGGCTGCAGCATAGGCTAACTGCGGTATGTCCGTCAACTGAGTATTACGGCGTGATAGCCAGTGACGCATCGAAGAGACTCGAGATACCCAAACTCTAGGAGCTGGTGAGACAACAGAAGGGGAACGATCTACAGTCTAAAAGGTAGAGTGAAAGCATGAAAAGCTGAGCTGCAGAGTTTGGTACCGAGCCAGGTCGACGAGATATCGCGCGAGGATTGTGGTGGCAAGAGCAAACCACCAATGCTGCCCGATTCATCCAACTCATGCGAACACCACAATCTCTTGCCTTAGTCCTCCATCTCTCGGCTTCCTCTGCTCGTTCCTCACTTCATCCGCCTCGCTCATCGTCACTGGGCTGAGATTAATAAATATGTAGGCTTCCTATAGGGATAACGGATCCTCGGGGTGCAAAACACCTTAATAGCATAGTATTCTATTCAACGGAACGAAACGATATCTATGAACAAGTTTGAGGTGAAGGGGTCAAACTGAGGAGCTACCCAAGAGAGCTGCAGGGTGGAGAGTCGAAATTTCGTTGAAGTCCGACGCACGATTCCATGTAACTTTTGACTCCAGCCAAATCGGGCCCGGAACGTACCAGTCCGTTCGCAAGCTCACGCTTTGTCCCCTTTGACGTGAGCTATTTTTGTCTGAACGGATGGTAGCGAGTCTACACAAGAGCGATCATAGCTCAACCTCGTCAAACCTCGGGTCGAAATCCATCCACAGCTTCCTCCTCTCCATCTCTTCTTCTTCCTTCTTGGTTAACTTCCTTGGTTTCACCTTCACGTCCTTTCCCTTGCCTTTGCCTTCCATCCCCACTTTCACTTTCACCACCTGGACGACCTCTTCCTCTTCCGCTCCCTCGAACTCGTTATCTGTTCCTTCCTCCTCTGCCTCCTCTTCGTCTGCACGTTCCTCACCATCCTCCCCGCACTCATCCTCGTCTTCTGCACGTTCCTCATCATCATCACTCCACCCACTCTCCGCACCCCCTCCCCTCAATCCCTCCTCCCTCTCCTCACCTCCACCCCGAACCAACTCATCAACCAATTGATCAACCTCATCCACCTCTCCCTTCCCCTCCTCTTCATCCGAATCATCCAACGCTCCGAGAGATTTGTTCGTAAGCCTCGTAAGCCGCCGTTGAGCTCGGTCAACTAAGAGTCTGTGTTGTGGATGTGTTGGAGCTGGAGTTGTCGTCGGTAGTGAAGTAAGGCATTCAGGTGAGAACGGGTTGAAAGACGATGATGTACCCTAATGATAATACCGTCAATAGAAGAAATCATAGTTCAGAGAATTCGAAACTTACCTCATCGAAAGGATCAGACGAAGGTCCATTCCCAACCATAGGCGACGAAGACCTCGCATCTCCAAATTCTTCCCCGCCAATCTCACCTCCACTCCCCCGTCCTTTGCCACTCAACACCTTCTCATACTCTGCGCACTTTCTCAAGAACCGCTCGAAAGCGTCGGGTGAATTGTACTTGATAGTCGGGAGATCTAAGAGTAGGGCGCTTGCTGGTGAACGTGTGAGGGTGAACGCGGGGGAAGTCGAGGTGGGAAATCGGAGGGGGAATGGTGGGCGGGACGGTTTGGTTGAGGTTGTGGTTAGAGCGAATCGACTTTGGAGGAGGGCGAGTTTGTCGGTTGCGCTCGTAGTAGCGAACGGGTTCTTGGCGGACTTGCTTGTGCCAGCGAACGGATTACTCCCTTTGCCGGTCAACTCGAAGGAGTTCTTTGACACTTTCCTCACCAACGGGCTCCCATCGCCGAACTCGGATGGAGGAGTTTGACCGAGGTCAATCGTACCTCTCGCGCGGAAGACATGGGGTTTGTTCCCAATACCTTTCCGTGATGGGATTGCGGGAGAGGTGGAGGAGAGGGAGGGGAGAGTGGTTGTGTTGAGCGTTAGGTGCAGGGTTGTGTAGAGGTTGTGATGCTATAAGACAAGACGAACGTTAGAGATGAAGAGTAAGGGACAAAGGGAGGGGGCTTACGTAGATGATACCGCGTCGCTGATCAGCGCCTTTCGGCCAGACATTCCCTAGAGCGAAATCATCCTCGTTCTCCCAACTCCACTCCCCGCTCTCCTCTTCCTCGTCGTCGAATATCCCGTCAGCATCCTCGTCCTCCGGTGCATCGTATGCATCCTGTAACGAAATATTCCGTGCATATGGATCTCGTACGCTAGACAACTTCGCCCACGTCTTTCCCGACTTGATATGACCTGGTTGTGAAAAGGGTTTGGCGGAATGGGTGACGATGGATTTTTGGACTTCGAATAAGTGACTCAGGTCGTCGTCGTCGGACAGTTTAGACTTGGAGGGAGATGAAACGGCTGAACGGGCAGGCAAGTCGAATAGAAATAAGAGTAATTTGTGAAGGTGCTTGAAAGTGTAGTTCGCGGGGACCTGGACGATTCTGTACGGACCATCCCTATCCTTCGCACTTCCATCCTTCCCATCTTTCCATTCATCCTCATCAGCAACCTCTCCTGGCTTCAAACTCCTCTTCGACCTCTTGGATAATTTCCCTGCGTCCCCTAGACTAGTCGCATGAGCCACTTGAACCCTTAGAACCAGATGTTTCGAGAAAGGCATAGCCTTGGGCAATTCAATTTGGACTCTCGACCTCCGAGAGAACCCGAATGGGTTGGAGGGAGAGCCCGAGGGTGTTCGTAGGCATAGCGGGGTGTGTAGGTGTGCTCGTCGTCACTGATGGTGTTGACGCCGAGGCCAAAGGGGAGGGAATAGCACGACGCTTTGCAGGGGGGATGGGGAGGGGCGAGGATGATGGGGGAGAGGAATGGGTGTAGACGTAAGGGTCGACAGGGAACAGGGACGTTTGGGTGGCATTGTCGCGGTTGTCGATGACGGCGATTGGCGGGATTATTCCTTCGACTCTACACAACCGAGTGATTCAGAAGACCCGCTACGAAGGCAGAGGGAATCAAATGAAAAGCACCATGCAACTGTGCCGCTCCTCTGCACTACTTCGGAGCGGGATGAGCACTCAGGCGATACATAAGTCTTTCCTGGGCCTGGAGGTTGGAACAGAGGGGAAGGGAGAATGTTTTTTGGAGGGAAAGGAACATTGCCTAGATTTTGTAGGTGGCAAATTTCGACCAAGGATCGAGTTTCACAGCCACCCAAGCATGACGCCCGGCTCTCCCCAACTTGCACCACTCCCATTCCCTGAAGCGACCTACATAGCATCTGACTTCAATTCACGGAGGGATACTCTCGTAAGACTTTAACTGCTATTCACTCTCACAACCTACACCCAAGGATCTCCAACAGGTATCATACAACGGAGCGGAGGTGTCTCGTCGCTCCCCGATGGAAGCTCGAACTTCATCGAAACACAGCATACAATATCGGAATCGCAGTTCACGGCCTTCTGCATCCTCACTGAACCCAAAGCCCCACCTCCTCCGGATCCGCAAACAACCAATTCAACACGCCCGCAAGCCTAACACCTCCCATAGCCATCAACCTCTCCAACACCCATTCATCTTTAATACGACCAGCATATTCGGGAATATCCAACTCGGGGTAATCTGGATGTCGGGGTCGTGGTGCATTTGACGTGAGATTGAGCTCGGAAGGCCAGACAAGGTCGCAATTGAGTTGATGGATGGGTTTCGCCCATGCGTAGGGGCAAATAGTTGTATCATCTGTAGGATCCATAGTCGTACCTGTACGAGGCTGTAATCCTATGATTGCCACGATACTCTGCGTGAGACTTGACACGGAGCCGAACCATCCAATGCTTCGACCGCCATCGTAGGACTTGGATTGAGCCGCTGGAGCAGAAGGTTCCATCGGGACCTCGGGGCACGTGAGCCAGTCGTTCACTTCGTCAAACCATTTGCCGCCTTCGCGAAGACCTTCCCAAAATACGCGTCGAATATATGGATCGTAGATGGCTCCGCGGAGGTTACGCTCGACAGAGGGAAGAGGGATGGGATGGGTATAGTTACGGGGGAGCGTTCGGAGGCGTTGGGAGAGGAGGAGGGAGTCCCAAAGCGAGTGTAAATCTACTTATTGAGTGAGAAGCTGGAGGGATGAACGGGATAAGATAGACGTACTGGTGACGCGCCCATCGAAAGAGACTTTGGCTCCATTCCCACCTCGATCCCTACCCGTGAGGTGAAGAGGCATGTGCATATCCCCAATGAAATGGACCAGAAACTTTAGGGCTTCTTCGGCCCTTGCATCATTACTCACGCTCAACTCGTTGTTCCTCTGCTGTTCAACCCACTCAACCAAAATCCCCGTAACATTCCTAACTCCACCCAACACATTCTCGTTCTTCTTCCCATTCCAACCTCCTTCCCCTGGGAAGACACAGGTATCGCTCGGGTGGTCGTCCCACGAACCAACGTAATGAAGAGGTCCCGACCACCTCGCATGTATCCTAATCTTGTCGGCCCAAGCAGCAATGGGAGCGATGTGGCAGGAAGAGGACGGGTTGTCGGGGTATAAGATCGAGCAGATGCGTGTGAGGGCGGTGGGATGGAGGTGGACTTGAGCTATCGTCGCTATTATTTCGTGGCCTGCCGCCCCCCATCCATAAACGCTGGGAAGTTGGACACTCAAGCCTAGCAAGGCGAGCGTGAGGGTAGGCCAGTACATCAGTTTCTTGCAGGTATCAATGGTAGTGTTGGTGGTATACGAGGTTGGTGGTCTGGATCAAGGAAGTGAACAAAGAGGACAAGCTTGAAGAACAAGAGCGAGAGACGAAGACAAAGATGTCATGTCGCGTGAACGAGACGTTCACAACTGTCCACTCTTTACAGGCTCCGGATTCTGAACCTCCTTCATTTGGACTGTGGCCTTCAAGCGCCCTTCTTCAAGAAATATTCCCAACGTCGTTCCGTCAAGCAGTACTCAGAGGATGCTGGTGGAGGAACAAGACGACACCGGCCGTGTGCTGGCCAGATACTCAGTGTCTGGAGAGGAGGATGCTGAGGTCCACCTTGATTCGACGTCGAGCTGGAAGGTATATCAGCTTGACAACCTCCTCATCGAGATATTGACAGTGTACGATAGCGTGAGTCTCATCAAACCGACGGGCAAATCGCTAGAGTGAAGATCGCCCCGCTTTCTCAGAGGGCTTTGCGGTTGATGGAAGATGTATTCCTACCCGCTGGTTACCCGTCCAGCGTTTCCCCAGGTCCGAACGCCTCCAAATAATGTATCTACATGTCCGGTTATCTGATGAGTTCTTCTCATCCGTTATTCAGACTACTTCCAGTTCGTCTGTACTCAAACTACGAATTCTGTGGAGAAAACTGATCCACGTTGTGAAGCTACCAAGTCTTCAACGGCCTGCAAGCGCTGTGTAGCTCACTTGCAGGACTGATTTCATCACGAGCTGTCTTGGAGGGTACGACTTCTCATCTCATTCGTGCTCGCCGGCCGACGTGCTGACCCTCTTGCGTAGGCTTTGGAGTTGGCAACGCATCGGCATCAGCTACACAGGCCATGCTTCTCACAATCCTCCAAGATGCTATTAGTCGTCTCTCCAGTTAGTATGCCGTCTCTTCCTCTGGAGCTATCTCCAATATCCTTCCCTCTTCCACAGCCATCGCGGCGGCATATTACCTCGGAACTTCTCTCTTCCCAGAGTGCAAGACCTACCGCCTCCTCGCGGACATCTTGAACGACTGCGCCATCATCATCGACTCCCTCTCTCCCCTCATCCCTCTTCATTACGCAAAAGTACGAGCGGCTGGGCTATGTATCAGTGGTTCGTTGAGAGCGCTGTGCGGCATTTGTGCAGGAGGATCGAAAACGGCGCTGACTTTCCACTTCGTGAGAGGAGGTGGGGGAGCCGCCGGGGATGTTGGGGATCTGAATGCGAAGGATGGGTCGAGGGAGACTGTTGTCGGTCTGTTGGGAATGTTGGTGCGTATATCTTGCTCGTACACCCCCTCTGTTTCTCACTCTCGTACATACGATGTTGGCAGATCGGTACATTCCTCCTCCAACATTCATCCTCACCCACCTCGACCTATATCGCCCTGTTCGTCTTGATTGCAGGCCACATCGTGTCAAATTATTTAGGTGTTCGAAGCGTCGCCATGTCGACTCTCAATCGACAACGTGCCTCGATCGCTTGGCAGGCTTTCCGTCACTCGCAAAGCGAGAGAGAGGCTAGTGTACCATCCATCGAACAAGTCGCCGCTCAAGAGAGGATTTTTGCTTTCCCTGACGAGATCAGGGACATTGATACAGGTGCTTCCATCGGGCAGTGCTCGATCGGAAAGTCCTTCCATTCGACAGTGCTCTCTCTCGATGCGGCCAGTGGCCGCAAGGACGATGTCATATCTAGCAAGGTGCTAGAGCAATTCTCCAAAGAGAAATTCATCTTATGGCCCGCCGACGTCACCCGACAATCTTCCCTGTCGCGCCAGCGGCAACACGTGTTCCTCAAACGAGGACATACCCCGATGGACCATCTAAAAGGGTGGGTACTCGCAATCGAGACCTCATCCACACCAGGGTCCGTAGACGACGCATTGAAACTACTAAATGAAATCTTCCCGACATTTATCGAGCTCATGAAAGTGAAGGGTTGGGATATTGAGGAGGGGTTGGTTTTGTCGGGATCTATGACGACGTTGGTCATGGCTGAGATACCGATTGACAAGAAACTGGTGTGAGATGGATGGAGTCGCTCCGAACGGGGGATATTTCTATATTGTCAAGTAGTTCAATAAACATGATGAAGCGCATAAAAAATGTCGAAAGAGGTAGAGCTCTCTGGCGGGGAGTCGAACCCCGCTCTCCCGCGTGACAGGCGGG
>KL197714.1:10678-38556 GCA_000697665.1 Jaapia argillacea MUCL 33604
CGAAAGAGGTAGAGCTCTCTGGCGGGGAGTCGAACCCCGCTCTCCCGCGTGACAGGCGGGTGTACTATCCGATATACTACCAGAGACATGAAGAGTCCGGTACTATAAGTATTCATCACTGATCGTGATTGGATTCATCGAAAGCGCAAGCTCGCTGCTCCGATGAATGTACCGACGATGGCTGGAGTTTGATGCTTCATCTTTCACTCGGGTCGAGCAACGAGAGAGCTCAATCGCACCTGGGTAGGGTCAGAAGCCTTCATCACGTCTCCAGCCAACCCTGGATCGAAACGAATCGCCCGTGAGACATCCAAGGTATCCGCCCCACCCGAGGGCTGGCCACGAAGGTGTTCTCGGGCGTTGAGCCTGTTTGTGCAAGGTGTCAATGGAATTAAGACAGACGTGCAACGATACGCACATGGTCAAAATTGCATTGGCGTACACTACAAGATTTGGTGAGACTTCATATAACGAGTCGCTGTAGACATTCGTACTCACGGCTGCTATTGCTCGCTTCCATTGCACTATATGCAGGCGAAGTGGTTATCGCCTCATACTGGAAGGGGATGAGGTGTAGGTCCCTAAAGGTCACATTCAAGACGTTTGACGTACCAACACGAGGTAGAGGATGCACGCTATGCTATTGCATCGTACTTGGATGAGGGCGACTACTAAGAGACTCAGGCTAACTTATGAGTACCTTGTAATTAGCCCGGTCGCGATAGTGTAATGAATTAACGTGGTCGTCAACGATTTCATTCTGGCGAGCAGGAAAAATGAGCGCTGGTTGACGCTTGGGTAGGTTTCATGAATGTGTTACCGTCGACTGAGCTGTAAGCCCTGGCCAAGGAGAACAATCATAGCGACTAGGGATCCGCAGCACGCGTCAAAAAATATGGTGTTCGACAAGTCCATGGACAACATACTGGTGATCGCACAGTCAAGTATTGCTGAAGAGAGGAGTTCAAGCCAGCCGAACCACTAACGGTGGATCTTTAGATTGAGCGGTGTGGGTGGAATTGTTCGATTCACCCACCATTCGACTCTTTGGATTCAAGTTTGGTTCAATAGCGCTTGGTGACAGATTCAGTTCACAAATGACTGAGAAAGAGATAGATAGAGACTCACAGAGTCACGATGACCACTACGGACTGAAATTAGCACGGAGCATCAGACGCGATTCATTCGCGACGTCGGACTTACCGAAGCCAGCAGCTAATCGCAAGTTCAGTCGAATAGAGGAATCCTAGAGGTGCACTAACTCACCAATGCACAATGCAGCAACCCCAAATGTTATAGTAGTCAAGGAAACTCGCCGCTTGGAGCCCGTCACATTGGATAATACTTGGCTGATGTCAGTGATCCTGCGGTCAAAAATGACGAAGAAAAAGAGCACATTTCCATATTCTTTCCAGATATAAACTATGGAGCTTAAGTTCGTCTTTGTCAAACATAGGATGGTGAAGCCACCTTTGTACGAGTCGCGCAACAACAATCTGGGGGGACAGTGTAAATTTAGCCATGGACGATTGGTGAGAAGAGTATCATGTTACGCGAATGATGGGTCCAGCCTACACGGGAGGTTTAGTGTGATATGGTCCACGGTGTAATTTCTGACTTTTACGAACTCTGAGGCTCCTACAGTCTCCATCAGTAGGTTGCCTCATTTACCCGAGTCGAACACTTACCAGAACGAGGAGCCCATCAACGCCGGGTTGCACAAGTCAGTGATAAGGTAACGATAGCCAATATCTACCGTGAACGCGAGGTGAAGAGCATCAAGGACACTGCAAGCTGTGAGTCAAAATCCATCTGAATTGAAATAATAGTTACCATAGAGCTGCGACCTGATATCCTTCGACATCAGCCTCCGTGAACAGCAGGCAAGGAAGACAGACATACAGCCACTTGGAACCAGACTCGGTCGTCAAAATTGCGGCTGAAATAGATATAGCCTTGCATGATAGTAATCCCGAAAAGACTATAGCAAAGTTGTCTTAATGCACGTAGACTCGGCTGGAGACAAGCTGTCGCCAACATAGACCCAATCACGGTACCGATAAAGAAGACACCGAGAGTGCCACTGATAGAACCAGGAGTAGACATCGCGGGAAGTGAGGGAATAACGAATAACTGACGAGGATTGACGAAGGAAACGCACCCATTTTAACTTCAGCATTGGCTACTGGCATGATGAAAACAGCTGGTGAGCATCACCAATCCTTGTCAGTGGTTTTGAGATCTTCCGTCTTCGTAAATCAAAGATCACTATGTTGGAACATGCATCATCTCCATGATCGTGTTTGAGCGCGACGCTAGACGTAAGTGGGATACACAAGAGGGTGTGGGGTGTAGAGAGGCCGTGTCATTACGTGAGGTTGCACGCCTTTCAGGTCACTATTTGGTTTGTGGATAGCGAAGGCTAGATTTCCTGCCATATGACTGCCTGTAAATTTCTTCTTGTCACTTGAATGTATTGCCTGGGTCAGGGTGCAAGGCGACGATGGAGTTCACTAGCTACAACGGAAGAAATATTTTAGATACGACACGTAGAGTCAGGTTAGGTACTAACCAAGAAAGAAAGCCATTGGAGACCATCCTTGGCATGACTGGCACGCTATGAACCGAGACCAAAAGGCTCGGACATCAGGCCTCTGGTGTGAAAGGGATATATCTGGATGCTTGACTCGTCAACGATCCTGTGCGTGACGAAGGTTTGTTGATGCCCGCAAGACGCGTGGATGTTCAACCAGACGTAAAACTTTGAGAGACACGATGCACCATTTACCGGTTCCCTACCCTTCGGTGGTTGGTTTCGTGCCCGGCGCTGGGACTGGCACACGGCCGTAGCCTCTGTTCGCTGTGTTATTTAGCTTGTTCACCGGGAACTCCAGAAAAAGATGAAGACCGTACGGAGAATTGCGTTCATCAACATCAACATGAGGCATGACTTGAGAGTGTTTATGCTTAATGGCTGATTCTGGGACTCCACGGCGGACGCAGATTTCCATCAATGTGTGATGAATGTTTGAATGTTTTGAGAACAAGCTGTGTATATAACGGAGAGAACCTTCGCCAGCTCTACACCAAATCGTGGTCTACAGCTAGTTGCATATCAATAGTCCAAAGTCCCTCCGTTGCGCTCAGGGACACTGCTGAGAAAGCTTTCCTAAGATGGTAAAAACTCGGTGGGCCATCAGGAGCTCGCCTCAACATGAACAAAAATCTCGCAACAAACTGGCGTTGCCGCGGTGCCCCTCACAAATGTGGGCTGATTGCTGTTTGGTATGCTGTGCTCGTAAATAAAGATCCCTGAGCGGAAACGGCATCACTTGGACTATTGATATGCAACCAGCTGTAAACCTTCGCGGACCGGTGGACAACTTGAACAGACGAAGGAAGCGAGCATTAATATTGGTAGTCGCGACCACCTGTAGAACCGGTTTTTCAGTTCGACCAGATATCTATTCCCTGCGCTCGTCCTACCCTCGACGAAACGTATCTGATTTCGCTTGCTCTCCGAGGGGAACTTGCAGTGAAAGTCACAGTGTCTTCGGTGTGCGGTCCGATGGATCGCTCCGACAACCTTTTTCTGTCGTCAATTATGGCAACATGGCGCGAATGTGACTTGATACCTGCCACCGTTTGTTCAGATAGTGCTCAGATGACGGGAGTCGTTATGGAGCATTCAGCCTGTGCAGGGCGATAGCTGGCGAGGCGAGCTCATGACATCCCAGGTGACCCAATCAGCTGAATGCATAGCTACTCAATTTGCTATCAACTTGTGCTGAGGCCTGTGTATAAAGGTCTCAGCTCGAATATCACTGCTGATTTCCTCTCCCCATCTCACCCACTAGAGGGTCTCCCTAACTTTCCTTCCCAAAGCTCGGTCCCTTCGACACGGTTGCCGACAGTTGCCGACAATGTGGATCGACAGCTAAAGATTCTTCAGATCATCTACGGCGGCCTGCCACAACTGGGATGATCGCCTTGCGTTGGTGCATGCAGGTTCATCGAGTGCGTCAGCACAAGCATCTTCGAGCCAATGCCTGTTCATTTATCCTCTCCTCTATGATCTCCCTTCCAAATACATCTGCACACCCAGCCCCGACTCGCCACTCAAGTAGGTCCACCATTGTTTGTCAAAGCGGAGATGGTTTTGGCAGGCCGCTGCCGAAGGACGTTCGAAATTTGGATGCAAGATGTTTTGGGTTGGAGTGCTCGGGGTCCTTGTTGTTGTTGGGCGCGTTTCGCAAGCGCGCCAACGGCACGGCAAGGTTCAGACCATCACAGATGTGTCGTTGATTGGACTTTACCCCACATCCAACCGATCAAACCCCGCACTTCGAATTCCACCGCCTGTCCCTCAACGTCATCGTCAAGCGAGGTGTGTATTTCCTGCTCACGACCATTCGTCCCGTTCATCCTCTCTGACTAGGCTGACATGACAAGTTGCGGAGGGAACCTGGAGAGCATTCAAGAGGTTTGAACCAACTGCCAAATGCCGACTATCATGGAGATTACGTTCAGATTCATTCCCCGAAGGCCTTGACGACACCAGCCAATGTGGGAGCAGCAAAAATACCTCGGCTACAGGTTTGGGTTCCACCAGAAGACTCTGGTATCGTATCCATCTTATATTTCTGAAAATCAGATGAAGCTAGGCGCACAGTTTGGGTCTGGTTCTCATGCTGATGCAGGTATTTCGGGGTTCAGATAGCTGAATTACCAGTGAGTGTAAGTATCACTTTGCGACGTCCCTCAAGCCTTCCTATCCATTCTCCCTCTCGTCCAGCCTCGCCCTTGCTCGGAAATTCGTTCGTATTCATTCCTCCTCGATGCTCTCACCGGCTCCAGTTGAGCATATCACACTCAGAATACCTCTATGACACATCTCTGCACCTTGTATCCACCAGCACACTAGCGGCTTACGTCTTTCATCGGCGCTTTGACTCTCATCTCCACATCTACACCTTCTGTGGCCTCACAATTATCCTTCCACCCCTATTCGCAACTTCAGCCTTTTCGTGCGACCAGGTTCGAATTCTAGTCAATCTCGAAGTCCCTAGCTACTCAGCCCCCGTCCCGCCTCTGCCCCTCGCTCCGGTTCTCCTCCCCCTCCTCACTTCTTGTAGAAGGCAGTTGACGGTTAATCACGGCTACTCGCTTCACCCCGAAATTTCCAATCACCGAGAGTTCAGTAACCTCCCCTTCAATTACAAACGTCTGTCCCTGATCGTCCCTTAGGTCTCAGGCCCCGTAGTAGTTGTCTAGGCTCTTTGTTCCCTCCTTTAGTTTGCTCTGCGCAAGTGCTGCACGAGGCTACTGCTGACGCCAAGATCTTATCCATCAAATAACCTCAGGCTTCTCCCCTCTATCGTGCACTGTTTATGGAACTGGCACGCGGATATCTGGTTTATCCTTCCCTTCCGTGATTCGATGGAACCTGTGGACCTTTTTCTATCTTGACTTTGTCTCTGCGCACGCGATTGTTGGGGCTTCTCTGGGTTCTAGTCGAGTCGATCGTTGAACATCACTGCGGAAAGAAGAGAACTTCGCGGACAAGAGGTCCAAGACTCCAAACCCTCGGCGTTCCGATTTCATATCCAGCTACAAGGGTTAGCTCCTCGCGATCTTTCGCTTGTGCCACAGGTACGAGGAATAGCCACATACTTGCGTCCGTCTCTTTCTTCACGGGAGAATGTATATCGGCTGAGGAGGTAAGGTTTGGGTCTCTCGACTTTGATGGTGAATCTTTTCCATTCCAATTGGGATTTCGTTCCATGTGCTACGACTGAATGGGATGCGGGGTGATTTTTGTCAGCGCTCTCGACTTTCAACTGCTTGGTGTGATACGACAACTCGTATCCGTGGTTCTCTACAACATCTCCGATCTCCATGCTCTACAATCTTCGTTATTCCCTCCACACATGTCTGTCCAGTGCAAGTACCCATCAACACAACACCTCATCACCCTAACACAATCTCTTCTCTTCAACAAGCGCCGAATCCACATCGTGGCCCGCTTCGCGCTTTATGCTCAATTCATCCGTTTTGAATACGATTTTCGTCAATAACCGATGAGAGCCTCAACGTTATCTTGTCGGTTTTTTCGGGACGAGTGGAATGGAGGGGTCGGTCGGTATTTAATTAACGTTGACAGGTATGGGCCGTAGGCACTTTCGTTCGTCTAATTGAATCGACGATTGGCTTGCGTGTGTGTAATATCGTCGTCGACCATGTGGGTGTCTGTGGGGAATATGATATATGTGGTACGAAATTGTAGCCTATGATGGTATAGGACGGAGGGTGTAGTTACGACAACCGGATGTATTGCGTATGGTTGTTAACCCTCAAGTTTGCGGACGCAATTCATCTCAGCTCATTTACACTTGGTCAAGCTCCAAACCCCAACCAACTCCGAAGCCGTAACGACAATCTCCGTCCCAAGAGAAAACGCAACCCATCTCCTTATGTCCATTCTCTCCCATCTTGGCCCTCTACCCCCCCGGCTTGCTGATAGGAACGTGCTTTGTTGATGAGATAGGGAAAGCCATATGTGCGACTTGCGGCACCGAAGTAATCTGGGCGATGCATAATAATCCGAATGTGCCGACCTCCGAATCTCGGTGCCGAACCCCAGCTTTAGTCCTTCAGTCCAAGATTAGTGGCGTTTGCCAAGGTTGGTGGCATATAGGGAGGGAACGTGTCCAAGGGATTCCCTTTGTTCCCCCGATGATTGGAATGGTGCTCGTACTCAGCTAAGCAGCTTCCACTATGATTAGTGTCGCTTTCCCAATCTGTCGGGCCCCAGATAAATGGAGGGAGGGACAAGAGGAACGTTGATCATGAACGCAGGAATAGAATAGTAAGCAGACGGCGCCGGCAAAAAAAGCGCTAAGCGCGTCTGTTCATCCGTTCACGCCACGGCCACCCAACCCAAGTTCAGCCCAGCTATTTTTGATCTGGGGTTGTTTGGTTCTGACGCTTAGAACAATATGCTGAGTGATACAAGAGCCAGTTGGACGGAAGATGGGAGTAGAAGATAAGGTTAAATGGAGGGACGGGGGAGCGGAAGGAAGGAAGGAAGGGAGGGAGGGAGAGAGGGAGGCCCAGGGGATTGGGGTATTCGCATGCTGGGGTATTCGTATGCGGGGTTCAAAGTGGGTGGGGGTAAGCTGGGGTAAGCAGAGTTTCATGTAAAAGTAAGGTTTGGTGGACGTGAGGAGGGGTTTCGTTTGTCAGGTCTCAGGTCAGGTCAAGGTCCGGAGTATAACTATAAGTAAGCCTCGAGGGAGGATTTGACATTTGACATTTTGACGCTGGCCATGGGAGTGGGATTGTTGACTGAATGAACTGAATCGAACGAAGGCCAAAGCGGGATGTCGTTGTAAGGATCAAGTAGCATGTTCCGTACAGACGAAACAAGGATATTTGGAATTGAGGATAATAATTGGGATGTGGGGATGGGAGATTACTTTGTGTGATTGTTAATAGTACTGAGGGCATGCGGCAGTGGTGGCGCGAGGCAATGCAAAGATGAAGAGGGGTTTACGGAAGGGACTTACGTTGAGACTCTCCGAGACCTTCTCATCGTCTATGTAAATCCCCGAGTGGTCTTCTTTCCTCCAGAATCAAAGAGAAAGAAACCGACGAAGAAAAAGCGTGAGTGAAAAATACCAGTAAAATTCCCAAGTTATTCAGGAATATGATGTAGCAATGCAGTGTGGGAGAAGATAGAAGAAGGTTTCGGGGACTTGTTGATGGGCCGATGCGTAGTTTGGTTTTGATGGTCAAGGAGCGAGAAACATGAGGATGATGCGCATTTGTTGTGAAATCGATTTTCTGGATTGGGTCGTGGCGTAGCTGTTGTGTCGGTCGATTGACGTGTGAGACCGGATCTACGTCGTAATTAGCGGATGGGTAGTGTTGCGAGTACACTCCGATATCCAAATGTTAAGCACAATTGCATGCGAGGGAGGGACAATCGAACAAGGAACGCGGGTTGTTACAGGAAAGAAGGAGAGGAAATCTGGAAGTTCGACGAAGGAAGGTGGAGGAAGTGATCGATCGGGTTGTCTGGATACGATGGGTGGATGGATGAAAGCTTTTGGCTGGATGCCGAGGAGTGAAAAGGTTTGTGATTTGAGTGTTTGAGTTTCGGGCTGCCCGGGTGCTGTGGCCCTCGTTGTCGGGATCCGCGTGTGTCGCTGGATTGATTGTTAGGTTGGTGCTCGCTGTGGTGGGGAGATGGAGTACTGCGATGGGTAGGGCCGGTACAGAGGGGGAAAAAGAGAAACCTGTTGCACCACTTGGATGAGGCGCCACCAAGGAAGGTCCGAGCCTGAGTGACATTGCGTGTTCGAGAATAGCTACAAGATTGCCTGCGAGAATATAGATGCTGGATGGAGGGCGATATCCGGCAAGGATGACACCGTGCAAGCGGTACCGGTCGGAAAAGCAGAGGATCCATTGTGGACGTTGCTGATTCCTGTGTGAACTTGCGATGGAAATTGTCAAGCCAAGATCTCCAGTCGATCTTGACAATTTCCTGATTTGGGCGTGGAAGAATGACGATGATGGGAGAAGGGTGTGCCTGAAAAAGAGGCTGCGTGTTTGGTAATGTTTGTGGGGAAAGATAGATGCCGAAAGAAGGAGGGCCAAACAACTCAAGAAATGCGGGGAAGATCTTAGCGGTCCGAAGACCCCGATAACACCCTGCCCCCTTCCTGCCATTCTCTCTTTGCCATTCCCGCATCGTCCTTGTCGTCCACTTCCTCCTCCTCCTCGCTCCCAACATTCTACATCCCAAAAAACAAGCCTCCTCGTCGTTGTATTCGTCGTCGCCGCCATCGCCCATGTCGTTCTTCGCGTCGGCCACAACGGCGTACAAACCCGCCATTATTCGTCAAGAAGGTTTCCACCTGCCAAACTCTCCCAATCCACCCTCCCCTCAATCATCGTCATCGGGCGGTAACGGCGGTGGCAACAATAATTCGTCATCAGGAAACAACAACTCCACTTTTGACTTGAACAACAATATGTTCATGTCCCATTACCTCCCTGACTCGTTTCGCAAGTTTCATGGCGCTGAGGGCGGTGGCAGCAGCATGGATTTCGGCGATGAACTCGCCAGTTTGATGGTCCACTCGCCTGCTCCCCCTTCGTCTCATGAACGCTCCACACAATCACCCGGCGCAGAACACAACAACCAAAATTCGTCAAATGGCTTCGGTGGACATGCAGACGAGCCTTATCGACCACACAACATATTCGACATCTCGGCGCCTACTTCCCATCATCACTCTTCATCCCAATCACACCTGAATGGAGGCTTCCCTTCACATTTCTCATTGCCTCCCCCATCACACGCCCCACACAGACCCGACATTTCGCAACCATCTTCGCTTCACTCGCATCACACCCACAACGCCGGTCCAGGGTCCTTACACGAGTCCCCTTTCCATGGTCATTTTAATTCCACTCTACCGGCCCTCAATTCAAGTCTTCGCTTCGACCCACAACCTCCCCCTCCCCACCAAACTCACCCACCACCCCTCGAATCATCTTCGCTATCTTCTACTTCTACTTTCAATTCCCACTTGCAAGGTCCAGGAGGCGCTGGAAATGGAGCAGCAGAATTCGAATTCAGTCACATTAGGACCCAACACACACCCTCGCCCTCCCTGTCCCACTCTCACACCCGCCACTCCCACGTCTCCCGCTCCCGCTCTCGTTCTCGAGCGCCCTCAAACGGACCCACCCAGAACTCGCTCGTAGGCGTCTCCTCAAACCCATCCGGCCCAGGCCCAACCCGAACTCAATCCTCAACCCGAGCCAAACGCAACTCCATCTCATCCACCTCTCCTCCTCCTCGTCCCACACCCACAGCCATCGTCATCCCGAGATCTTCCCATCAGCATACGAGTGGGTGGTTTATCCCCCAACAGCATACCGTACATCATCCGGAGTTCAGCTTACCGACGCCGGATAGTACGAGTGCGAGTTTTGGACAATTTGGCAGTAGTTTGGGGATTAGTCCGAAGGATGTTAGTGGAGGGATCGTTGGAGGCGGGGTTGGCTTGAAGGGAGAGAGTCCGCCGATTGGTGTCGATGACGTTGCTGCTAAACAGTGAGTCTTTCTCTCCCTTTTCTTTTCGCTCTACCTGCTCCCGCGAGGCTTGCCTCATTGGGCACGTGGTCGATATCCTGTTCTTTTTATTTTTATCGCTCGACTTGTGTTCTGCGGTTTTTTTTTTGGTCATCCAATCGCTAACGTTTTGCGCCCTCCCGCGCATCTGAGTAGAGCCGCGATCGCATCCGAAAAGCGTAGACGGAGAAGAGAATCTCATAATGCAGTCGAGAGACGCCGGAGAGATAACATCAATGAAAAGATTAGTGAATTGGCGACTTTGATACCGGAGTGTATGTTGGATCCTAATGGTACGGTTGACACTTCCCACTTACTCACCCCCTTCATCTCGCTCACTTGCATATACCAGCGCCGACCTCAACTCCAACAGAAACGGACTTGATCCCCACTTCACCAGATGGGACGGCCGGCTCTGGGAACCCTGGAGCTTCGCCTAATACGCCGAATTTGGCTGCTGCTAATGCTAGTACGCCTACTGCTGAGAAGGCGGGTGCTGGGGCTGGTGGGGAGGGAGAGGGTGGGCAGGGTGGTGTGAAGGCGAATAAGGGGATGATATTGAGGAAGAGTGTGGAGTATATTAGGTGGGTGTTTCATCCTATTTTTGTGGTTTGGGTGGGAGGTTGGGGCGCGTGAGCTGCGAGATGGGTGCATGCGCTGTTTTGGTTCATGTGTGCGCGCAGGAGCGGGGTGTATACTCTGTTTCTTGTTTATCTCCCAGTCCCAAGTGCCGATGTAACCGTTTGCTAATCTTGGTTCGTTCGGCAGATATCTCCAACAACTCGTGACAGCTCAAGCATCCCGCAACCGTGACCTCGAACAACAACTCTCTGCACTACGAGGACACGAATCTGGTCAGTCATCCACAAACGGTACTCCAATGGGCGTTAACGGTATCATGCAAAACCATCACAAAGATGACGGAGATGATATGGGCGGTCTCATGTTGCACGAAGAAGTCGTCGGGATGGGTATGGGCATGAACGGTCTCCATTTCGGCAACCACAATGGCGGTTCAAATTATGGACGAAAAGGATCTGGAGGCTCAGCTTCTTTCCATGGATTTGATCATTTGGAAAGTGTTGAAGAGATGGATCATGATCATGATATGGATGTTGTTGAAGATCAGTCGAGATCGCCTGGTGGTGGGGTTGATGATGATGTGGATGGTGATGCGAGACCTGGGACTGCTGTTTCGGCTGCTTCGCAACCTATTACTTCGCCCAGTGCTGCTGGGAGTGATGGGGATGGAGGATCGGATGAGCAGGAGAGAGAGAGGGAAGAGGAGGAGAGAGGTAGGAGGGGGAGGGATGGGAGGGTTAGAGAAGTTAATGGGAGTGGGGTTGGGGTCAATGGGAGGAAGAGCAAGAGTCGAAGTGAGAAGTTGGCGAAGAAGGAGGAGATGGAGTCATGAGAACTTTTTTTGTGGAACGTCTTGCCGCGTGCGAGCAGGTCGTTCACCTGGTTACTCTCGTGTCTCTACCTCGGTGCTCGCCCTTCGAGCCGTCTCTGACCCAAAAAAATGTCCCGCTGCTCAATCCGACTCCCATCCATCACTCGACCCTATGCTCCACGAACTCTTGCCATTGTTATCTTGTCCTCCTTTGTCTCTTCGAACTACCCTCCCGATACCCGTCCACCTCCGGCCCCTGCCTTCCCCCCAGGACCACCCGCCAAGCTCTATGATCACCCCTCACTGAATTATGCTTCAAACCTAAGCGACACCTTCATTCCATGCTCTCCCTACGGTTTCTATCCGCCATCACGACTCGACTGAAACTCCCGCCTCTGCTTCCTCCTTTACCATCCTCCTCATTGACGATGACTCATTTTGGGATTATATCTAATTCTTTCCGACACCCACGTTGACCAGTTCCACACATTTACGGTTGACTCTCCATCTTGGTTCCTTTCCACCTCTCCATCTGGTTGCACTTTTTTCTCCTCGTGCTTGCTCTCATTGCTTAATCGATGCTGCGGAAAAGCGCTTCACCGACTTTGTGTTTTTTGTCTCCGTCTCTTCTTTCCGTTGTTACGCAAAGAACGTGTTATGTATGATAGTTCTGGTGTATAAGAAGACTTTGAAACAAGGACGTTGTTCCCAACCCAAAACCACATAAACAATCTAACAAGAGCTTGAGACAATCATCGTCGACGCAATTGGCCCATCAAACTTTCCATTACACCAGATCTCCATCGTGGATTCTTTCGAAGGCTAAAAAGGTGCCGCGTGGGGATGAGGTACGAACCAACTGAATGGTGCCTCCTCCCCCGGGGCTGAGATGGAAAGTAGCGGCCGTTTGGCGTGAGCTTGTTTACCGCTAGACGCTCGCGTGAATAGATTCCGTTCTCCCCGGTCGGGTGCAGTCGACCTTGTTGGGGTATTTATCTGATGGAAAGAGATGGTAGAAGGGGAACATCTGATTAGACAAGGAGATGAGGGGCTGTGGTTTGTCTTCACGGTTGTGGGGTATTGGGTGATATCCCACTTCTGGAGAGAAGGCGTGGAGACAGCTCCGAGCATCGGGGACTTGGACTTTTGCTATTCGTTGAAGGGGTGTGGATATGACAGAATGCCAAGGAGGGTCGAGGGAGGTAACAGCATTTTGGCATGACAGATTGACAGTCGGTGTGAGGAACAGTCCCACTGTGGGGTTCCAAAGGACGGGGATGCCTGCGGAACCTTGAAGGATCGGAGTTCGTAGGTCTAGAAGATGTCCTGGTCTTCTTTTGATACGAGTTGAGACAAACAGGACGAGAAGTGGGAGATACACACCGGCGTGAATCAGGGCAGTACGAGTCTGGTGGGTGGTTCGTGCTGATATCGTTGAGACGGGGAAAGCAACCCTGCGTATCCAGGGGACCAAACAAGTTTCCGTGAATGAAGTGTCAGAGTTGACCGGCGTAAACCCTTGATCATTGTCATTGTACGTCGGAACTGGAGGGACTATTTTTCGTCGGTGCCTCGATTCTAAGACAGGCTAGGAGGGTGTGTCGCAACTGGAGACGAAACCTTACTCACCTGGAGAATGATGGAAAGGCCCAAGAGACGATGATGGGGAATTCATCGCTGGTGCTTCGATATCTCGAGGCTTCTATGGTCATATTATAGTATCAGAGTAATGTTAACGAGCGATATTCGGGCAGGGTGGCTTGCCGTTGGAGCTAGAAGAGTATGCAATAATCAATGGTGAACTTGAGTTGATACTCAAAAATAGATGAACGAACCTGGCTCCCCTGAGTGCTTGGGCTCTCTTTGGCTGGTGTGATGGAATTTGACTTCAGAGACTCTGATCGTGACCACATTGGGAGGCTTACAGGCGAACCGCAATGTCGAAGACGCTGTCAAGCTGTTGGGTTTGCCACCTTTTCCTCGTCTCCCGTGACTCGCCAACGACAATTTCTCACACTTGCCAGTGATCCCAACTTCGCTACCATGAACCCTTGGATCTGATCCCACTCACCAGTGCTGGCACGAGGACAGGCCAACAAAGCTCAAGCTCAGCAAGTATCGAGATCTATGAGATGGAACCCCTAGCGATTGCGTGCGTTAGCCAAGTCATTTACGACCTTGCTGCTGCTAATACACCCCAATTACAGCATGATATGCGACTTTTTCCACCCAAATGTCGGCGGAGTGGAGAATCACATATATATGCTGAGTTGCAAGCTACGAGAGAGAGGACATAAGGTGGATTCGAACAATGCCCTGGAGAACCCCGTCTGACGCGATGGCTACTCAGGTTATCATCATAACGCATAGTCACCCGCCAGATAGGGTGGGGATCCGTTGGCTCTGTCCGTCTTTGAAGGTGTACTATATACCATTCCCGACTCTTGTTTCCTCCGCCACTCTCCCAAATTTCTTCACATTCCTTCCCTACCTCCGCACCATCCTCCTCCGAGAGCATATCACTCTTATCCACTCTCATGCAAGCTTGTCTTCCTTGGCCCACGAAGGGATCCTTCACGCCCACCTTCTCGGTGTTCGTACCGTCTTCACTGACCACAGCTTGTTCGGGTTCGACGACGCTGCGAGTATCCTCACGAATAAACTCATCGAGGCGGCCCTAAGGAACGTCGATGCGGTCATCTGTGTATCGCATACGGGGTACATTGTTTGCCCTACTTCCACGAAAGCAGATGACCTACTAATTCAGCCGCGAGAATACAGTTCTTCGTGCTCAACTATTTGAGAACCGTCAATCGGAACAACCACTGAAACCAAGTGCATATGTTAATCCCAATGTCTATGTGGTCCCTAATGCCCTTGTGGCAGAACGGTTCAAACCAGCGGAGTCGTCACCGACATCTGATACAGGTACTCCTTTTTGTTTCTACAAGTTCGACGTCTCCCATTCATCTCCCATTCACGCCCACAGTTACCATCGTGGTAGTTTCTCGCTTGGCTTATCGCAAGGGCATAGATCTTTTGGTCGCCACTGCGCCCCGAATCTGTGCAACCTTCCCGAAAGTCAAGTTTATTGTCGGTACGTCGATCTATGTAGAATTTTGCCCCGAAGGCGTCTGAACACAAAGATGGACAGGTGGCGACGGCCCTAAGATGGTCGAACTTCTCCAGATGCGAGAGAAACATCTCCTGCAAGACCGGATAGAGCTACTAGGACCAGTTCGTCCAGGTGACGTTCGCGATGTTAGCTCCTTTCGCAACTCAACGAAATCCTTCAGCTCGATAATCCTGATCTCCTCATTTAGGTGCTGGTCCGCGGTTCGATATTCATGAACACATCATTGACGGAATCGTTCGGCATTGCGATTCTCGAAGCCGCCTGTGCTGGACTCTACGTCGTATCCACTCGCGTCGGAGGCGTTCCGGAGATTTTGCCCCAAGATATGATCTCTTTCGCAAATCCAGACGAAGATGGTGACTTCTCCCCCTTATCGTCTCCGTAACGTCTCTTCTCACTCTCATCACAGATGTATTTCGTGCCATGTCAGAGGCCATCGAGTTGGTGTCCAAAGGCCAACGCGACCCCATGCAAGCTCACGAACGCGTCCGTCAATTCTACGACTGGAGTCAAATCGCACATCGCACGGAGGTTGTGTATGATACTGTGCTCAAGTCTGAAGCGAGAGACTTATGGACGAGGATTCGACGGTTGGACGTTCCATTTGGTGATGGCCAATTAATTGCTGAACCGAGTGTTGGTTTTTACAGGACAATGGAGCTTGGACCTTTTTCCGGACCTATCTTCACGATCATCTTGATCGTGGACTGTTTGTTCTTCATGGTCCTCGAGTGGTTCATGCCACGAGAAGATATTGACTATGTACGAGTGGGGTGGGAAACCCCGAAGTCCTCATGACTCTTTTTTGGCTTGGCTATGAACTTCTCCCCTTCTCTTCACATTTTTCTCGTTTCTCAGATCCAGCTTGTCCTGAGTTGCTTATCATCTGGATCTGGCTTGACGTCGCCGTTTTGATCCAACAGTTGGGTTGGACCATTCCACCCCTCTTGAACTGCAATACAACCCGAGGCTTTTCAATCTACCCTCCCTTCCGTTTACGCGACTGAAATCGGTCTCAATCGCTTTTGATACGACGATCTATCTTTGGTACCATTTCACTGTCGCCCTGAGGCTGTGCAATACCTCGTTCTCCGAAGGTACCACATGCACTTTTCTTGGAGCAGTCCCACCCCGGGCGAGCCTTTGGAACGTTACTATTCGTATCGTATCGTATCACAGGCGCACCGAGTTCTTACCTCTTCGGCCTATTTCGGCGTCCTGCATCGAGTGTGCGAATGGCTGTTCTAGAGATGCTATCAGGTCGCTTCACCTTCTAAGCTCCACCCCTCTCAGCGACGGAAACATATCTTACCATGCGGTCGATCGCAAACTCCCGTCATCTGCGAGGATTGGCTTTCCTCCGGTCCATGCGTTTGGTTGATTGTGCGTCATGGTGGCCACAAGTTCAAAGGTTTGCCATCCGACCTACGGACAATGGGATGCATCTGACGACAATATCTACAGAGCCCGCACGACAACCACAGCCCAGAAGATCGTTTGGTGGCATGCCATTGGTATAACTTAATCCATCATGATCAACTTTCCTGATGTAGCAGAGAGGACGTTCCGGTTCTCATGCTAAACATGTGTCTTTCCGTGTACGTGACGGCATCCCACCCACCTTCTATCGCCGGTGATTGGGTCAAGAATATGAAACTAGTTGTCTCAGGTACTGCTCCGCCTCTCATCGAGGCGATATAACAACTCAGGGATCTCGCCTTTTTCAATCACCTTCTCGATGACTTGCGAAACCGCTTCAATTAGTTTCGGTCTTGGGATCTTTTATATTGGAATTGTAATTGGAGCCATGTTCGTCCCCCGCGCCTCTTTTGATGGTGGTTTGAATCTCATCATGTCACTCATAGCCTGTTTGGAATCACTGTTATGCAAGTCTATGTATATTACAGCCACTATCCGGAGGACCGAATTTCTTTGAAAATATCAGTACGCCAATTTTTCCCAGCAAGAATTCATGGCGATCGTTCTGACAACTTGCGGCATAATAGATAGCAGCTTTATGGTCAGTTGCAGTACAACTACGGTTTCCGATCGCCCCCATCGCTCAATGTTAAGACAGTGTTTTCGACACATTGCATCTGATAGCATGTGTCGACATAGGCTATCGCTACCTCATTACAGATGCATGTAATCCAACTTTCATGAACAGTAGCTTCTGGTGGGTGGCATCATTGCGAGCAACTAGCCAACCGCTCACGTAGCTCTACAGGAGTCTTCGGGTTCGTTTCCACTTCTTATCCGAGCTATAGTCCTAAGCCATCACCTCATGCCCCTTTAGACTGCTCCCATTAGCCGCGTACTGTGGATCTCAGTGGACTTCCGTTAACTTCGAACTAATCCACTATCACCTGCAGATGTTTGCCACGCGCCTTGTCCAATGGTATGGACTCACTCTCGATGGTTTATGCCGCGCCGATTAAAAAACACCACACGCAGCGTATACCTGGCAGGAATATGGAAATGTATTCATTTATACCATTGTTTGTGGTAGTGCTGCTCACCTTCCTGCAGTGCGCTCTCAACTATTCGGGACTGGGCAACACCGACTCGTATCGCGTATCGTTGCTGTCGTATTTGCGTTGTTGCTCATGGGTAGGCATTTTCCGCTTCGTCCGAGACTACTTATATCCATCTTGCCATTCCGCCAGGCGCTGGTCCTGGTAAGCTGTCCCCGACCGTTGGTTCAACTTCCCACTGATTATGAGATTCAGTGGAAATTGTAACCGTGTAAGTCGTTCTGCGATAAAAGCCACATCGATGCCGATTTGATCACAACTTGTAGTGCAATAATACCTGACCTGAACGTCGAAGAGCGGCAAGTAAGTGACATGATTCACTAGCTATCTCGATTAGTAAGATCCATATCCCCTGATATCCTAACAGTGGTGGGGGTGGCTGGAACTGGCAACATCGGCGTTCCTTGATTGTTGTATCGCAGGTACTTCCCCTGCCTCAACTATACCCAAGCTCCTGTCCTCACTGAATTATCTCTCGGACTTAGCCACCATGATCTTGCTCATCCGTCGTGGTTTGCATGGAGGCCGCCGGTCAGTTTCTTGATCGCCGATATTTCGTATTGACCTTCAAGGTAGAATGAAATCTTTGACATCAACGCTCATTCAATACACCATCGCGTCGGGTCTTATCACGAGGTACCTCCCTTCCTCTCTTAAATCTCCTTGATTGCGCTCAATTCTTTGTTGCAGCTTGACGTGCGTCATATACCTTCTACTGGTATGCTCCTATCGCAAGAAGTCATCTGAGATATTAAATAACCATGCCTTGTTTAATAGTATGTTGTGGATACAGGCTCAATCTCATTTGGCGCCATCGAGCCCTGTGTCAGCGGTGGTAATACCTACTAAATCTCGGTGTGCCACAATTCTGATATCCTTTCAGTGTACTCAATCTCCATGTTGGCGAAGTTCGTTGGCTTCGTTTCTCCTCATTCTTCGATGCCTCTGATAGCAGTAACAACCTTCTTCGACAGGTTAAATGCCCGGGAACATCTTCGACGACGGCTTTCCGAAGCTCCCATCACTATGGATTTGTCTCGCCAGATCGAATTTCGCCAAGGCAGTGGCACCGCGGTGGAGCTGACCAAAGAGGGTGTTGCACAGGTTGGTTGCCCATGTTTATCGTGTAGTATTGACCCTTCTGATTCACTTTACCTTGCATTGCCGCCATCATCACAGTCCTCGGCCGGGCCGGGCGCTGCACACTCAGTTTGATGTAGCAGACAACTGTCGAGTGACTACTGGCATGGAATTCTGGGACATTTGTATTCCCCATCCACCACTAAGATCATGTTGTTTCTCGAGTGAATTCTCCACCGCAGGCACACCGTCTTATTCATTGGGGCTCTGTTGAGTGATATGGCCACTGTTCACTGGCGGGCGAAGGCTTATCAGGTATTATCAGGTAAATGCTCCCCGTTTGACGGGATGTCAGCTCGACCTGACACCCCATTTTACCACCAACATCAGAAAGTCCTGTTCACGTCTCCGCGAGTTCATCAAACGACGTGCCCTGACAGTGTCCTGTGTGACTGTCCTGGGATGGATCATCTGTTATTGATGTACTTTGAAGCTACACCATTATGCTTGACCTCATGGGTTTCACGTTGTCCAGCTTCCATGATGTGTTTCAACCACGTCAATATACGGCCATTGACCTGGAAGAAGTCTGAAATGAAGGCTATTCGCACCGCCATCACTTCACCATCGAGGGATCGTTCGATGGGTATTCTTCGATTGGGTTTGATGGGAGCAAAAAGGACAGAAGTGTGATTTGAGTCACAGAAACGGTCAAGCCCCGAAGTGCCGGAACAACCGAGGGCGTGGCATCGTTGAGAACGGTGGCAGAGTGGTCGTGTTCGCTGTTGTGGTAAGTGATGACAACAGCTTAATGGTTTACAGTTTCATTTAGGGTCGCAAAAAATCGATAAAAATCTGGGAAAAAATATGAATTATGAAGGAGAAGTCTACTATGCCTGTCTCTGAATATATGGTGTCTTTTGAGACCAAAAGTGTGAGAAGTGAGGAGGAGGTGGAGGAGAAAGGGTAGGGTGAGGGTGATGAAGAGGGGAGGGGGGGAGTGAAGAGGAGTTAGGGAGGGAGAAGGCCCCAGGGAGGGAGAGAGAGGGGAAGAAGAAGAGGGGGAGGGAGGGATGAGAGAGAGAGGGAATATGGGAATAGGGAGAGGGGGGGAGGGAAGAGGGGGGGGAAGCAAAGAGGGGGGGGAGGGAAGAGGGAAGAGGGGGAAGAGCCTCCTCCTCACTTCTCACACTTTTGGTCTCAAACAACACCATATATTCAGAGATAGGCATAGTATACTTCTCCTTCATAATCCATATTTTTTTCCCATATTCTTTTATCGATTTTTTGCGACCCTAAATGAAGCTGTAAACCATTAAGCCGTTGTCATCACTTGCAACAGCGAATACGACCACTCTGCTGCTGTTCTCAACCGTTTCTGTGACTCAAATCACGCTTCTGTGTCATTTTGGCTTCCATCAAACCCAATCGAATGATACTCATCGAACGAACCCTCTCAAGTAGCCGCAAGGGTCTGATAGTATGAAACTTTGGGTGAGCTTCATTGTCATTTCTATTAGAGTTGTCGAGTCATTCGTCGGCTTAGGAATGGCTCTTCTCTTAGCTCCTTTGAGTTGCATGGGAACCGCGATGAGCAATACCTCAAAGTCTTCCTTAATCGTCATTCCATCTGGTTTCAAGTTCTTAGGTTTGCGATGAGCGAAACTCCTTCCCTCCTGCCTCGTACCGGTGCAGGAGCCTTCTATGTCGGGATTGTCATCGGTTCGATGTATGTCTTTCCTCTCACACATCGATCTCTACTGACTCGAACGTTCATAGACTTTTCGGGATCACCATTCTCCAAGTGTACCTATTGTAGTCGTGGGTTTGCTGACGGTTTACTGCTGAAACTATCTGTATGTGTCTGTCATCTTTATCCGGACCCTATGAGCACATTATATTTTATCGCAGGTGGCTGCGCTCTGGTACGAACAACCTTAATGCTTCGGAACCCGTTATTTACCACAGCTTCATCAGTTTCCTGGACGGACTTCATCTTGTCTTCGTCGTTCACGTTGGCTACCATTATCTCATCGTTGATGTCAACGACCCGGAGGTCCTGGAAGAGGGCTTTTGGTGAGTCAATTCCTTCAGAGACGTCCGATATTTGATTAACAAGGGATTCAGGAGTCTCCAGGTCAGTAGTTTCCTGCTTTTATATGGTTCACTTCTGACTAATGACTAGGCTACACCCATTGCTCGGGTATGAGTGCCTGAGATTTTTTGTAGAGGAACAACGCTCAAGCACATTTGTAATTCCAGATTCTCGTTGCTCGCCTGGTACAATGGCAAGTACACAACATCATAACGGTAGAACTCAGCCACTGAACAGCAACAACGTTAGCATCTATCTAGGCAGAATCTGGCGGAGTATGTGTGCACTCCCCGTACACCTGTTTCGATTGGATATTGAATTCTCACAGTGCTATCCAAAGCCATTGGAAAATCTCGCGGACGCTGTCTTATGGTAGAAAACTCTCACTGGCACTAACACTGACCCAGATACTTTTCTAACATTTTCGTAGATAATCACCGCCGTCATAGCAGCTTCCTCGTGTATAGGTTGGCCTTTTCCACGCATCTACAATACCGGTCGCTCACTACCAGATTTCCCAATTTTCCCGATTTCCAGCCGCCGGAATAGGTAAGATAACATAGTTTTCTTGGAGTTCGAACTGTGGACTACACTTCTCTGGATCTATCAGTGGTTATTGTTGCTCTGTGGGTGTCACTTCCATTACCTCCGACCGGAGATTAACCCCGCTCATGCGGCGCCACGGAAAGCGATGCTAGCACACAGTTTCGTGGGGTGAGTTTGCTGGCCGAAGGCAGCTTGGTTTCTCCCCTTAAATTTCCCATCGCAGTGGCCGGGATGGCTGGAATTCACCTCCTCCGCTTTTCTCGATTGTTGTATTACCGGTAATTCTATCTCATATATTCTGAGCATGGTATCAGCAACGACTAATGTTCGCTTTGCCTCCGTAGTCTTGATGATCCTAGTCCTTCGCCGAGGCTTGAACGGAGGCCAAAGGTTTGTCTGTTCAAATTACTTGCTAGTAGCATCTCGTCAATGTCCCATCTAGAATGAAGACTTTGGCATCCACCCTCATCCAATACGCAATTGCAAGTGGACTTGTTACTAGGTGCGGTAGGGCTTCGTATCGTGATATCATAACGGACGTATTGACCAGCACCGTCTCATCAAGCGTGGCTTGTGTGACCTACCTGATATTGGTGGGTAGAACAGTCGCACGACACCCTAAGCCATCGTCTGATAGTACTTGTTGACAGTATGAGCAAGTCAAGAACTCCTTTGCGTACGGTGCCATGGAGGCGATTGTCAGCAGCTGTGAGCCCGCATCTGGTCGTCCTGTCCACCGGAACCTAACGGGTCACACAGTGTACGCGAACTCTTTGCTTGTCATGTATGGGACGCACTCCATGACTTCGACTCGGAGTCTATTCTGACATCAATCCAGGTTAAATGCAGGCTCCTTAAACCATCCGTCGCTACAGCGTTCTCGCTCCTTCATCCGAGGGCAAGATGGTGATGTGGCAACTTTGTTTGTACATATGTATAGAATTACTATATTAGGCTGAACAAGAGGAGGAGAACGCTGTAGGACGGCTGGCACAAATGGTCATCCGAGGATTCGCCGATCGACGAATATGGTGTCTGAGTCAGCCAACGAAACGTTGAATTCGTGTCGAAACCCCAGCTGGATAACCTCCACTCAAGCTCACTATCCTAGCATCAACGCGGGGGTGAGCATACTCAGATACTGATCATCGTGAGGTCATAAAAACATCAAAATACCCATATGATTAAAGTATAATCAATTATCTACCAAGATTTCTGGTCAATACGGTGTACAATCAAAAGGCGAGAGTTAACATGGTCCGGGAAGTGGGGGGTTGATTTGAAGAAGGGCTCAAGCGGGTGCGTTTGGCAAATTGGAGCGTCAATCGGGAGGATGGATAGCTTATCACACCAAGCTTTGGGAGAATTGAGAATGGGAAGGAAAGGGATTGAGCATAACGAGTGTGCAGAGGGGAAGGTACTGGAAGTGTGACAGATGCGTCAATAATCCCTCGTCAGACTCAAGGATGCATGGATCTTCCGCGCCAATTACACCTGTCCACCAACGCTCGAGATTTGCAGCGGCAAAATACTTGTGATGTCTTGACGCGGTCTGAAGCAATTATGACGAGAAGCTAGACTTGCAGGGAGAAAAGCAGGTTTTCACCGACAATGTAGATGCCGTTGATCCCCGTGGGTTGGGCAGGAATTGTTTGCGAGCGGACGAGTTGACGAGAAATCGGAACTGACCGAGGCACGAAGATCCCCACAATCAGAGACCCAGGTAGCCAGGGTTGGGTAACAAGAAATGATATAGCAGGAAGGGAGCTGATGCCTTGTTGTCGACCAGCCTGACGTCTCAAATCGGCGAGGATACTTCGACACCGATATCGTGCCCTCTGCAACACCTCCAGACAAGTCAATCACCATCTCTCCAGTTAAAACAGCTAGATGAAGAGGTCCTGAAACCTATACTGATCCGGGTGGGATTTGGCATCGTTCGATGTTTTGATATTGACCGAAATGCCGGGGCCTACGCCATTAGGTTCAGTTCAGTCTCTTGACAGACCGAGTGGTTGCCACTGCTTGATGAGACCGAGGCCATGGACATCCGAGAACAAGACCCTCACACTCGAGATCGGAGACATGACAGTTCAAAGCAGAATTTTGAGATCGATAGAAAGCGGCATCGGAAGGCGAGGTGAAGTGATATGGCATGGAGTAGCTACCACAGTGGGGCCGCAGGTTCAAACAAGCTGGCGGGATGTGGTAAACTGGCGAGATGCGGTAAACAAAGAATGAACGAAGACACATAAACCCGGAGCAAAAGTGAAGCGAGAGGACGAAGTGTTGTTGTCTTGAGTGGAGGTTATCCACGAATTGAGCTGGGGTTATCGACACGAATTCAACGTTTCGTTGGCTGACTCAGACACCATATTCGTCGATCGGCGAATCCTCGGATGACCATTTGTGCCAGCCGTCCTACAGCGTTCTCCTCCTCTTGTTCGGCCAAATATAGTAATTCGATACATATGTACAAACAAAGTTGCCACATCACCATCTTGCCCTCGGATGAAGGAGCGAGAACGCTGTAGCGACGGATGGTTTAAGGAGCCTGGGTTAAATGTAAGAACCCACCTCCGCCAACAGCTGGCAGGTGGTTCCATAACGGTGGATGTTTCCGAGCGGATGCAATTTCGCCGACGAAATAGTTCATCGTTGAACGAAACGCCGAAGGAGCCCCCGATCGAGGGTAACACAGGTAAGATCGACATTTCGTACCGATATCTCAGCAGACTCATTCCGGCAAGTAGAAGTTCCTGACACCATCCTCGAGACGGCGGATTTACCGTAATCCCCACAGCGCAAAGACCGGCAACGAGTGTCATACAGCCGTGTCGGGATGTTGCCAGTGCATTCCATCCACCAAGAGAAAGGTTTCACGAACTGCTGAGAAACAAACTCCTTGTACTGTAATGAATATCGTCGGATTCAGGTCACCACGGATAAACCGGACAGCAGAGATGACGAGTGACTGCCCCAATCCAACGAAGGGCCCTTGCAGGCGGGCGCCGGAAAGTCGAGCGGGCTACTCAGGTGGTCGACAATGAGGCGGATTGAACATATAAGCAAGGAAACGAGGACCGGAGTCCTCAGTTCACAGGCGTGGTTATCGTCGTTTAAAGGAAAGGCAACGCGTGCCCGAAGTGCCACACGATTATTTCGTGAAGCGCTGGCACGACATTGTCGTTTAAAATCACCCTGAAAACCGCCGCTGTTGGCTCGGGGCCTCTGGAATTTGTTGTCGGTCTGTCAATCCTTCGTCGAGATGGGAAGAATGAGGTCGGAGAGTGATGGACGCGAGGCTTGGTCACGAAGATGGGGCTTTGGGTAACAATGGATATTGCAGGCTACGTGCTCTCTTGCCTGCCAGTAGGGACAGACTCAAGCCAGCACCATGTAGCTAGATACATGAATATAGTACTTAGATTGTGGAGAGAGGTACGGAAAAGACACGGAATGGGAGCAGGTGGGTGGGAAAAAGAAATCTATAGAGGCGAGCAACGCTGCGAGCGATGCGTGAGACGACAAGGAGTGTCTATGCATCGTCGCGTCTTATATAGTGCTTCGAGATGATAACCACGAGGAGATTGACAAAGGGAGATGAGATGAAAGACGAGAGAAAGGGAGAAAGGCAGTCGAGATAAGATATACGTCGTAGATTGACCCACTGCATTGCCACACACACCAAATCGGTAGCGGCGCTGGAGCGCCAGAGTCCCCGACTCCGATTTACACAACTGCCCCTCCATTTTATGCATCACAATAAACACCAGGACTATGTACAGGATCGTAGCTGGGACCTCAAGACATGGCCATCGCCACTACACCATTGCTATACCATTGACGCATGGCCTCGGTGGTTCCTTTCACTCTGGCTTAAAGGGATTGTAATAAGGGGGAAAATCACTGACATCGCGTGCAACACCCGGGGCCGGACAATGCGTCATGAAGTGGACAGGAGCGGCCGTTCGAGCCTTCTTTTCAACGAACAAGGCAACGATAGACAGAATAAAATGCGGGGATTTTGTTCTTGGAATATCAGAGGTAACTGCGACACCGCTGCGGTGGATTGGGCAGACGGAGAGGAGGGCGTGAACAAGGCCAAAGTTCCATGCATAAAGAAAAGGCCGAATACACGCCACATCCACGTGGGGTTCCAGCCCTGGGGCCAAAGCGTCATTTTTCGCACGACCAACCGTGTGCCTGACGTTTCCCGGCCTCTCCATCACTTCGTTCGGAGTCGGGGACAATGCACTATCCAACTTTTCGATCTTTTTGTGGGTTTGAAACTGGCTTTATGCTCTAATCGACCATGGTGGACGACAAATATATCGGACTTGCACTTGCTACATCCAGCTCACTGGCCATTGGAACCAGCTTCATCACCAAAAAGGTCCGTTACATCCCACTCTCTCGCGTTTACGACAGGACTCGGAGGTGGTATTGACTGCTCATGATGGTGCGGTGTTATCTTGTTTCCGTGTGTAGGGTTTGAACGATGCTGGGGAGAGAGGCACTGGTGGACAATCATCGGACAGCTACTCGTATTTGCGGAACCCAATTGTGGGCAGTAATACCAACCTGCGCGCATTCAATGTATGTTTTTGGCATCTGCAATGGAGATGACTGATCTGCGGACGCGGGGGTAGTGATTCTGAGAGAAAGTACGCCCTACCTCAGTTCGTCTCCTTTTTGTGCCCTGATCTCTGGCCGGTCACTCAGCCGCAATTTTTGCTGTATACACATTCGCTCCTCCAATATTGGTGACACCACTCGGTGCTCTTAGCGTGCTTGTACGGTGTAGCATATGTCGTTAAGCTGGATCCATCTAAGTTGCGGTTTCAGTGCTATCTTCGCGTCGTTCCTGTTGAATGAGCTCACTCTTCAGCTACATATTCTGCATTCGGCTGACAATCCGCCCATCAAGACCAAGGTGTGAAATCTCTACGTGATAGGCACCCAGCCAGAAATACCCCAGATCGTTCTCACCTCCACGATAGTCCCAATTTTCCTACTCCAGAGGACTCGATTCCACTCCTCCTACCATCTCGCATACGTACCAGGACATCCAATTTCATCCACCCCACAAGTTTTGGCTTTCCCGCTTGTTCCTGCTCATAGACATCGTCGTCTCCAGCGGACCCATGCGCGTCGCTGCCATCCAGCCAAGCCATAAGCAACCCAGTCCCGATGGGGGTGTACGTGCATGAGGCTCTGCGGCGATCGCGGACTTCGGATTGCGTCCTCCAATGGACGCTCTACTACCTCGAGCCAATTCGCCCGAAGGTCCCGAAGTAGGTGCGCAGGAGAAGTCAAGGGGAGGGGGAGATTCGGATGGAGAGGGACACGCAACTACCTAGAGTGGGAGTTGGATACCGAGCCTACGCCATTTTCAGAGAGGGAAAGGTCAAGAACGATTTTCAGGCCCTGGTCCCTATCCCCACATATGCCTGCCACTCTGTCGCTCAGATGGCCCACTGGCTGTTCGAGCCTACCGGGATCTCAATACCGGTCAACCTGGTCATCCCCATCCCCACTTAAAGATCACCACCCACTTCAATCGTCAAGAACTCGCTGCTACCATCCGCTCCCGTCACGGTAGCGTTCCCTCGCCATGTTCATCGAACGACTATACGCCTCTGCTTTATCTGGATACCTCATATTCCCGCTGTTGTCCAAGGTTCATGATCAGCTTGGAAGCGTTCGCGTTTACCGGACCGGCGGTTCGGTAGTGCTCCTTGGGGATTCCTCTCATTACTGCTGGCAACTTCTTGGCCTCCTCTTGTCGACCGCTTCTGGCATTCTTGTGTGGCGGTGGCGTTGGGCTCGCTCTGCAAAGACTATTGACATATTCATTTGGGTTTTACTGCCATCCCTCATGGAATGTTCAACTGTCGGCCCTTCTTAATTTATTTGCACATATCCATATTGTCATTTTCCACCCTGTCTACTCTCTTTCCGAATATACCTCTTTGGTTGGACATCCTATGCAAAGCCTGTATCAAGATTGTCTGGATCTTGAGCTAAGATTATGTCCGGCTTTGGAACTTTAACAAATAAAAGATCAGGCCGGCCGCCCCGAGGGAGGATCTGGCATCCCAATTATTCTTCATGTCACTATGGCGTGGCCACGTTAAACGGACCACAGCGATAGCGGCAGAGGTACGAAAGTCAACCATCACCAAACAGCCCCCATACTAATAGACTGCACTTGCACATAGGATATCCTAGCGGAGCAGCGAATCAGGTTTCAGAAAAGCTCGAAATTTTCATTCGTGGGTATTCCAAATTGTAGGATATCCTACTGCAAATACACTCTAGTGCGAACCTGAACGGTGAGTGATGGATGAGGTGTAAGATATTCCCCCGTCTCTCTTGCCTTATATTATGGACCCCGAATTTCGTCTTGGCTGTATCAGAATGGTGACGGGTGGATGTACTAGTGGCTTGATCGTTCCGAAATGCCAAGGGTTGGCCATACGCTGCGAAACAGTCTTGTGAGTGATTGGTATGGCTTCCTTCTTCTTCCATCCTATCCTTGCATCAGCATTCTCACAAATCTCTGACGCACTGGCGGCCCTGGAGTGCTGGCCGCCAGTGTGCCAGAGCCCCCAGAGTGTCAGCATACCAGAGTGCGAAGACATTCCAAGAGGGCGAAACTTAGAGGGCGATTAGTTACTGAGTATCAATAATATTAATGATTGGAACTTGAACCAACGAAATGCAAGTCGGCGTTGCATTTGGTCAAAATTGTCCACACAGCAAGGTTCGAACGCCCAACCACTTCCTGATCACTGAGACAATATATTCCACTACACCATACAATGCATACTTACAAGAAAATGTTGACTAACACTATGGTATTCCACTGACAAGACACCCGAAAAGGAAACACCAAACGAAAATTTCTACAAGTCCCCACCAACCCCCACCAAGAATGA
>KL197714.1:42200-117920 GCA_000697665.1 Jaapia argillacea MUCL 33604
CTAGGCCTGAGGTCCTCGAGCGAAGTCTCAAGGTCTCGCTACGTCCGCCGAAGGACCTCAAGGAGTCCTTTGGGTCTGACCTGGTCTGGGACCGGGAAACTGTAGAGATGCTGAGATGATGCTAAACACCTCTCATATGTTCTTTCCATAGTACAACCCTTACTGAGTCGACAAGCCCTTATTTAAACTGCAAAGTATCATAATTAATAGACCTTTATTACCCCTAGGGTACCCAAATATTAACTCCTCCATGTACAAGTTCAGGTAGACAGACTTGTGAATGTTGCTGACCAAGCAAACTGTGAAACCTCAATATTCCAAACCGGAAAGCAACCAGCAATTTGCAGGGGGCCAAGAAAATTATCAGAGGTAATAACAGGCTATTTCATTCTCAGTAAATTTTCTGGGCATCCCTACTCAACATGAGAGGCCTAAACTGCGAGTACAGAGGGGGAGTCCGGCCAATTACTGCCAAATTGCCAAATTGGGCGCTGTTTCGGTCTCTGGTCCCCCAAGCACAGGACCCGCTCATAGACCATGGCTCGCGGTATGTCTGTGGGAATGTCCCCCATGGTAATTGCCATGGAAGTTCTCAGGCCATCACAAATCTCTACTTTTGGTAATATTACGTAATTTGTGCCTGATCTCAGTGGGACCAATCGAACAATCCCTCCTGGCAGGCTCTGATCGGGTCTGACAGCTCTGGTCCAGAGCCACCAGAGTTGTGTGGGAATCCTGATGTGCACGGATCAAATCCTAATACCACATTGATCCACGTGTGGATAATAGCACTAGTGGCGGCGAAGATGCGGCTATCTCTCGTCAAAAGGCTTTCAATCGCCGCAGCAAGTGCTGCACTCGCCAACATGATCAAGCAGCCGCAAGGGTCCAATACGAAACTTTAGGTGAGCTTCCTTGATTTTTGTATTAGAGTTGTCGAGTCATTCGTCGTCTTAGGAATGGCTCTTCCGTTAGCACCACGAGTTGCATTGGGAACTTGATGGACAACACTTCAAGGCCTCCCTCAAAATCGTCGTCCCATCTCGTTTATCCGGTTTGCAATGAGCGAATCTTCCTCTCCCCTACTTCTCTTTGGGGTGGGAGTCTTCTACATCGGGATCGTCGTCGGGTCGATGTATGTCTTCCCCCCCCCACATCGACCTCTTTTAACTCGAACGTTGACAGACTTTTCGGAATCACCATTCTCCAAGTATACATCTACTGTAATCGTGGGTTTGCTGACGGCTTGCTGCTGAAACTGTCTGTATGTGTTTGTCATCTTTATCCCTACGCTTGGATTGAGCACACTATTTTTTATCCCAGGTGGCTGCGCTCTGGTACGAACGACCTTGATGCTTCGGAATACGTGATTTACCACAGACTCATCAGTTTCCTGGACGGCCTTCATCTCGTCTTCGTCGTTCACGTTGGCTACCGCTACCTCATCGTTGATGTCAACGACCCAGGCGTCTTGGAAAAGAGCTTTTGGTGAGTCTATTTCTCTAGAGATATTCGATGTCTGGTTAACAAGGGATTCAGGAGTCTCCGGGTACGTTGTGTCGTTTCAAGGATGGTTCACTTCTGACTACTGACTAGGCTACACCCATTGCTCGGGTATGAGCACCTCATCTCTATGTCGTGGAACAGTGCCTAAACACATTTGTAATTCCAGATTCTCGTTGCTCGCCTAGTACAATGGCAAGTACATATCATCAGAGCGGTAGACTTCAGCCACTGACTAGCAACAACTCTAGCATTTATCTAGGTAGAATCTGGAGGAGTATGTGTGCACTTCCGGTGTGCCTGTTTCAATTGCGTAATGAATTTCTACAGTGCTATCCAAAGCCATTGGAAAATCTCGTGGACGCTATCTTATGGTAGAAAACTCTTATGAATCCAGGAATACCTGTCTAACATTTCTTTAGATAATCATTGTCGTTGTAGCAGCTTTCTTGTGTATAGGCAGGCTGTTTCCACTGGTTCACAATGCCATCTACTCACTGTCAGTTTTTCCCAAACCCAGCCGCTGGAGCAGGTGAGATATAATGGTATTCTTGGAGATTGAGCCGTGGACTATACTGATCCCCGAATCTGCAGTTGTTATTGTTGCTCTGTGCGTGTCACTTCCAATTCCGCTGACCGGCGATTAACTTCTCTCGTGCAGCGCCACGGAAAGCGGAGCTAGCACGCAGTTTCGGGGAGTGAGTCAACTAGCCAAACACATTTTGCTGTGTCCCCCTCATGTTTCCCACTCCAGTGGCCGGGCTGGTTGGAGTTTACCTCTTCCGCTTTTCTCGATTGTTGCATCACTGGTAATTCCACTTCGTACCCTCTGAACGAGGTATCAGTACCTACTAATGTTCGCTTTCCCGCTGTAGTCTTGATGATCGTCGTCCTTCGCCGAGGCTTAAATGGAGGTCAAAGGTATGTCTGCTCAGTTTTCCTCGCTAGTAGCACCTCGTCAGTGTGCCTGTGTAGAATGAAGACTTTGGTATCTGCACTCATCCAATACGCAATTGCAAGTGGATTTGTCACTAGGTGCGTTGGAGCTTCGCATAGTTAAATCATACCAGATGCAATGACCGTCTCTCAAGCGTGGCATGTGTGACCTACCTAGTATTGGTGAGTACAACAATCGCTCATTTCCCGGAGTCATTGTCTGATAACCCTCGTTGGCAGTACGAGCGAGTCACGAACTCCCTTGCGTACGGTGCCATGGAGGCGATTGTCAGTAGCTGTGAGCCCATGTATTCTTGCCATCATGTCCACCAGAACTTGACGTGTCATGCAGTGTACGCGAACTCTTTGCTTGCCATGTATGTGCACCCTCCATGACTTCGACTCAGAGTCAATTCTGATATCAATCCAGGCTAAATGCAAGAGCCCACCTCCGCGAACAGCTGGCAGGTGGTCCCATAACGGTGGAGGTTTCCGAGCGGATGCAATTTCGCCGACGAAATAGTTCATCGTTGAACGAAACGCCGAAGGAGCTCCCCATCGAGGATGGAACAGGTAAGATCGTCATTTCGTACCTAACTCTTAGCAGACTCATTCTGGCAAGTAGAAGTTCTTGCCACCATCCTCGAGGCGGCGGATTTACCGTAAAGCCCACAGCACAAAAGACCAGCAACGAGTGTCATATGGCCGTGTCGTGATGTTGCTAGTGCATTCCATCCACCAAGTGAAAGGTTTCATGAACTGCTGAGAAACAAACTCCTTGTACTGTAATGAATATCGTCGGATTCAGGTCACCACGGATAAACCGGACAGCAGGGATAATGAGTGACTGCCCCAATCCAACGAAGGGCAGTTGCAGGCGGGCTGCGCGTTCGGCGCTCAGGGCCGGAAAGTCGAGCGGGCTACTCAGGTGCTCGACAATGAGGCTGATTGAACATATAAGCAAGCAATAAATAAAGCAAGCAAACGAGGACTGGAGTTCTCAGTTGACAGGCGTGGTTATCGTGGTTTAGAAGAAAGGGGCAACGCGTGCCCAAAGTGCCACACGATTATTTCGTGAAGCGCTGGCACGACATCAACGTTCAAATTCACTCTGAAAACTGCCGCTGTTGGCTCGGGGCCTCTGGAATTTGTTGTCGGCCTGACTTTTCGACCTTTTTGTGGGCTTGAAACTGGCTTTATGCTCTAATCGACCATGGTGGACGACAAATATATCGGACTTGCACTTGCTACATCCAGCTCACTGGCCATTGGAACCAGCTTCATCATCACCAAAAAGGTCCGTTACATCCCACTCTCTCGCGTTTACGACAGGACTCGGAGGTGGTATTGACTGCTCATGATGGTGCGGTGTTATCTTGTTTCCGTGTGCAGGGTTTGAACGATGCTGGGGAGAGAGGCACTGGTGGACAATCATCGGACAGCTACTCGTATTTGCGGAACCCAATTTGGTGGGCAGGGATATCAACCTGTGAGCATTCGTTGTATGTTTTTGGCATCTACGACGGAGATGCTGATCTACGGACGTGGGCGTAGTAATTCTGGGAGAAAGTACGCCCTACCTCAGTTCTTCTCCTTTTTGCGCCCCTGATCTCTGGACGGTCACTCAGTCGCAAATTTTGCCGCATACGCATTCGCTCCCCCAATATTGGTGACACCACTCGGTGCGCTCAGCGTGCTTGTAGGGTATGGTCTATGTCGTTGAGCTGGAATCCATCTAAGTTGCGGTTTCAGTGCTATCCTCGCGTCGTTCCTGTTGAATGAAGAGCTGGGTCACATCGGTCGAGTGGGATGTGCGTTATGTCTCATAGGCTCCTTGATTATCGTGCTCCACGCACCCGAAGACAAGGAAATTCAAACAGTAGATGAAATCCTCCACTACGCCGCCCAACCAGGCTCGTAGCTGCCTTTCTCCATGTCTCGCGTGTTCGTGATTCTGACATTTGAGCTCTTTTTTCAGGATTCATGATGTATTGCCTCACGGTCCTCGTTTTCGCGCTAATTATGATCTACCTCGTCGCCCCAAAATTTGGAAGATCCAACCCACTTGTTTATATCTCCATCTGCTCCCTTGTGGGCTCCGTATCCGTTATGGCCATCAAAGGTTTTGGAGTCGCTGTCAAATTGACCTTTGCGGGGAACAATCAGTTCAGCCATCCGAGCACGTATGTGTTTGGAATCGTGGTGGCGGTATGTATCGTTGTGCAAATGAATTACTTTAATAAAGCTTTAGATACCTTCTCAACAAATGTGTACGTCGACTTTCGTTGCTCTCCTCTCGTCGATGCCTGATTTCCATCGCCTTTGATAGCGTTAATCCTATGTACTATGTCGGCTTCTCATCCGCGACTATCGTTGCCTCCCTTATCCTCTTCCAAGGGTTCGACACCACGGGTAGCACCAATACCCTCTCCCTCCTCGCCGGCTTCATTGTAACATTCCTCGGTGTCCACCTCCTCAACCTCTCCCGTAAACCCGAACCTCCGCATGGGTTCGCTAACGGCCACCCCTCCGCTCTTGAAAGCGGCGTCATGAACCCCCGTCTCAGCTTGCAGGGTCGTATGTCACTGGATGGATGGAATGGGACAGGCACCTATCGACCGGAAGGTATCCCCCATTCCGCTGGACACGGACGTCGTAGCTCGCTATACAGAGCGCAAACCAATACGCTGTTCAACTCTTTTGAACATGACGATGATGAGGAGATGGGAATGGGGGAGACGGTTGTGCTTGAGCGGTTAGAGGAAGATGGAGATGAGGATGAAGAGTATGATGTTGATGAACGGACACATTTGAGATCGGAGAGGGAGAGGTTGAGACATCATCATCAAGGATCACGGAGTCATACTAATTCACCTCGGATATCGCAGGGCGATGCCAGAGGGTCGCCGAGGCCTCTGTGATGTCTTTTATATACCATGGACTATTATTACTACACCATATCTGGGGTCATCGAGAGCTCCTGAGGTCTTGGCCTTGGGCAGTCAGGTTGCGGGACTTTGCGGAATATACTGGAACTGAACAGTGCCAGCCTGAGCGGGAGGATTGAGTTGACTGAGTTTGAAATCTGACTTTGCCCCTATCCTAACACTCACCCGGGGAGTCGTACACCATGCATTATTGCAATGTGAGGCAAGACTTTGCGATTTCATTGTTTCCATCATGCCAGTGGATTGCAGAGGGACAAGTGTTCATCCTATCTCATTCATTGCGTTGGATCATGATGTCTTGCTTTCTATCCTATTTCTCCTCTCCGTGAAAGATGTCTCGAGTCTTCGTCAGGTGAGTTCCTCTGGTCCCGATCTATAGTATTTATCTAACAACAGCCTGGCAGACTTGTTCCACCATGCATTCGGTTACTAAAACCAACGCCTTGTGGGTGCGAAAGGTCCTGCAGATCAAGCCGCTACTGCCGTCCCTTCAAAAGCGTGTCGAGCTCTCCGCTGCTGAAGATCTGGAAATCCTTTGTCGCCACTCCCTCCGCCTTCAGGCGAACTGGCAGCTCGACAGTCCAGTTCCCGCTGCTGTCATGTCATTCGCCGTGCCTCCAATGGTAACTTGCGTCAAGATATTTGGTCCATGGCTGCTCGTGGCCTCTATAGGGGGACACCGAAGCTCTATTGCCGTCTACGACATTAATCTGGACAGCAACGTTCGTCAATGGTCGCCGTCCTGTCTTTCCGGTCAAGATCCCTTGACTTCGTTCCCCCTGCGAGGCCCTGTATACGATGTAGCTTTTGATATCTCTCCAACGGCAAATCTGATCACTTTCAGCTGCCAGTCCCGGTAGATTTACAGACCTTGTTTGACCGAGGCCCTTTCTTACCATCCCCTATCTAGAATCCCCTCTACTTACGTGATCTCTCTCCAAAGGCACCTTGACGGCGGATTCTCCCTCATCGAACTGGCGCACATACCTGGATATTCTGGAGTCAAATCAATCAGCGGCGGGTTGCTCGCGTGTTGACTTCAGGACGAAGTCAGCTTGCCCTACCTCATCGCATGGGAAAGTGGTACATGCATAAGTTTAGGAGGAGATTTGGATGATCCTGTAGGTCTCAGTCATCTTTCGCCGGAAAACTTGACCAAACTGGCTGCTCTCTGGGGATGCCGTTGTCCAACGATGCAGATATGGGGAGATCACGTCGTCGTGATCAGATTACGGGACATTCAAATTTTCCGTTTGAAAGCAATGAGTTCCGCAATTGATTGCGTCGAACTAATCCAGACTGTTGGATTCCAAGATTTGTACGACCGACAGGAGGAGAGGTACGACCGACAGAAGGAGAGGTGTCCGGTGGATGGCTTTGTTGTGCTCATCCCCTCTAATCGCTCGACCCTCGGGATCCCTTCGCCAGTCATTGAAACCCCACGCCTCCGCATAGTAATGATTGCTCCCGGCAAATTGCATACCTACATCTTAACTCGCAACATCCCCCACGTCACCGATCCCTTCCATATGCACCCAGCTGGTTCATATAGCATTGGCGAGTATGCGTACAGGTTACAAGTGGGTTGGACTGGAAATCGTGCAATCTTCTTGGAGCGTCCGGAGGAGGGTGGGTCAAATTTCCCAACCCTCAAGAGACTGGACTTGATGGGATACGCATACCCTCAACCCTCCGCCGTTGGCAGCACTGTCGATTGCGGCCCCAACGTCACATTGCAGAACACATTTCTGCCACCTCTACACGATTTCCCGATCCTTGACTTTGACGATGCGGTAGGCCTAATTGCCATTGGAACCAGAGCAGGCTATGTGTCTGTGTATGCCTTTGGTCTCGGGGGAACTCTCCTCTCCACGTATGACAAGCCTGTCAGGACCACCCACATCGGTTCCACACCTTCAGTGAGTTTCGAGCTTTTCCCTCCTTTGAAGATTGGGGCTGAAGCGGGTTCGATGTCAGCAACCTGTCGATGTTGATGTTATCTGCGTACTTCCGCACAAAATAACCCGAGGTGTTCTCCTAGCAAACGAGAATGAAGGCCTCCTTGGTCATCTTCCGGAAGTCGAGGTCCACAATATCACCCTTACCCCTCCCTGGATCAATGATTGGTCTACGTACCCTAACTGGCTCACGGAGGGTGGTTGTATGTACTGGGGCTTCGAACTCGGACGAAACTATCGTTATCCTGGTCGATTTCGTCTGGTGATGAGAAAGCACTATGGGGTTGACGACAATGACTGGCATTCTGGATGCGTTCTAATCCACATTGGCGGGCAACTCGGCCTTAATCGAGGAAAGTATCTGTTGTATGACCGGTGCTCTTCAGAACCTTCGCTGGTGATAGGTGATTGGAGTATGGAGGCTCTGGTCAAGGAAATCTCGAGGACTTGGTCGAGGCAGCAGTCCAGTCTTCGTCTTGAGCGTCTCCTTCAACTGGGAGAATGTGGCGAGGGAGAGATGGTCGAATTCCGAGATTTAGATGAGGCTTTCCGGCTTGCCACAAGTGCAGGTGTGCATTGGTCGGAGTGGGAGGTTGTGGAGATGACTGCAGTCCAGTATTTCGAGTCGGCATAGTTGCAGTGGAACAGATCGTAGTAACATTTTACATTGTGTATCATTCTAATGATTGTCGAATTGCGGTGCGTATGGTAGACTCTGGTAATTGATTGGATGATCAAAAATGCTTATGCCTTTGGTCGTACGTAAGGCAGAAGTCCAGCACACCTGACCGAGTCCTGACCGACGCGAACCTTCCAACGGCCTCGTCCAAGAACGCTCCAGCTCACCTTGTCTTCACTCCCCCCTCATGGCACTCTAGCTTGAACTTCACTTGACGCCCAACTTGAAGGACACCGATAAACCCAAGATAAGGACAACAATATTTCTTGGTTCACTTCACTAGGGGAGGAGAAAAGCACAGACCACGATCGTGAGTCCAAACATAGCCTATTGGTGTTCGAGTCGTCATATCCGTCTATCTATACACACAGACACCGTGCTCGAAGGCTTAGTTCATCCCCGGACTACCCCGGACTTCAAAACTTCGTATCACCGCCCACCAGAAATCCGTTGACGATGGCAGGCGACGCAACGTCCACGAAACCCATTCCACATACCCTTAACACGAATGGATCAGCCAAGTTGGATCTCAATGATTACCTATCACCGACTTCAGCTACGAAACCGAAACCAAAACTGAACACCAAAACTAAACCCAAGTCTTTTACGCTTAACGACCCGTCGTCACCCATGGCCGACAACGCTTCCTCTCCTTTCACGGGCCATCCGAACGGACATGTCAGGTCCTCCAGCTCCAGCGGTGATTCTATTCATTCTACGTCCGCCTCGGATAGCGGGTTTGAGAGTAACCTGGACTCGGGAGCTGGTCATTCGGGGAGGTTGCCCGACGATGTATACGATGGGAATCTCGTGTGGTGGAGAGCTTCCATGAGGAGGAAACTGGTCAAGAGAGTTGAATGGGAGAGTGAGATTGTGGCTGCTATGCAGGTGGGTCTATTTTTTCTTCTCTATCTACGGTTCGAGATATGTATGAGGTCGTTTGCTAATCGAACCCCGTGAATTGATTTGGGCTTTTGGTGAATTACAATCATTCGATGTCATTTTGGGTGCCGTCTCCTCCACCGACTCGATAGGGACGAATCCGTACCCCATGGCTGGACACCTACTTCGTCTACTCGTCCACGCTGGGTACGCATACGTTCTTCATGGTTGCGCTTCCTATCGCGTATTTCTTTGGGTATAACGCGTTCGGTCGAGGGTGAGTGCTTATTTCTTCCATTGGATTTCAGTTTTCTTGCAAATGCAATCTTTCGTGGGGGTCGTCGTCATTTCCCCTCACGCTTTCGTAATACTCAACCTTTACTGACTTTATCCATTTCTTCGCAGACTTCTCCTGAACCTAGCAGTTGGGGTGTACCTTACCTCGTTCCTGAAAGATTTAGCTTGCTCTCCAAGGCCGTTCGCACCACCTGTAACAAGACTGAGTAAGTCTTGTTCTTGGAATATCTACGTTTGGGGATCTACTTCTTCGTCCCCTTTTCACTCTACGATCAGTTCTAATACTCGTTATGCTTCAGCGATGGGTTCCCACCACCTCGAATATGGGTTTCCCTCCACCCACTCAACGAATTCCGTCTCAATGGCTTTGTACATCTTCTGGCACCTGCCCGTCCCGGCCTCCCTCTCCTCCCTTTTCTACTCCATCTACCCGTTCGCCTCTGCCTCCAATTCTACCCTTACCTCGGCTGCCGAGACAGTGACGTCGGCAATCTCGGAGACAGCCTCTACAGGGCTTTCCGAGACGACTTACTTCATCTCATGCTTCGTCCTGTTGATCTACATGACGTCTATCGTGTTTGGGAGGCTGTATACCGCGATGCATTCGTTTGTGGATGTTATCGCGGGGGTATCGTTAGGCGTGATTGTTTGTGTTGGGGTGGAGTGTGTGAGAAGCGGTTTGGAGGGTTGGCTTACTGGAGGTTGGGATGGTACGTGCCGGCTCCTTCGTTCACTTTGGTCCTGGTCTGACATTTTCGTTGGGGTAGTGCCTGTGACGATCATTTTGTTGATCTTGTTGTTGATTAACCAACATCCTCAACCTGTGGACGATTGTCCGTGCTTTGAAGACGCGATTGCGTTTTTGAGTGTGGTTATGGGGTGTTTGTTGGCTAGGTGGCATGCTGTGAGGTATAATTCGTGTCTACTTTCATTATTTTCATGGTACTGAGATGCTGGATGGTTATCTAGATATGGGTTTAGTGAGGAGGTGTTCTTTACGAGTCTTATGCCAGGGTCGAGTTGGGAGGACTGGCAGGAGTTTGGTACTTGGACGAGTGTCGCGTTCATGAAAATGGTTATCGGTTGGTCCCCTTTCATCCTTTGTGATTCTCCTCTACTTCCCGCTCACCCTCTGACATGGCATCAAGGTATCCTAATAATCTTCACCTGGCGTCTCCTCGCAAAACCGATCCTCCATTTCACCCTCCCTCCCATTTTCCGTCTGCTCGCCCATGCGTTCACACTTCCGCACAGGAGGTTTTATACGCCCGCTACCGATTATGACAGTTTGCCTGTGGAGAAGGGTTTGAGGGCTATTCCGAGTGTGATTGATTTACCGGGACATATGGAGGTTGAAGGCGGTGGGTCTTCTGCTGTGAGGAAGGGTACGAGGGGGAGGGAGGTGAAGTTTAGGAATGGGAATGTTGGAGGGGGGGTGGGGAAGAAGGGTTTGAAAGGGGAGAGTGGGGGGAGGGATTGGGAGGGTGATATCGCTGGGATGGAGAAGAGTTGGGTTAATGGGAGTGCGGAGGAGAGGGAGAGGGAAGGGGGGAAGATTAAACATTATGATGCTGATGGTAAGTCGTTTCTCTACCCCCTGTTTTTTAATGTGTGTGGTGAAGCTGATTGATGGTTGTAGTGTTGACGAAGGTGATTGTGTATTGTGGGATTGCGGTGTTGGCTTGTGAGTGGATACCGATAATGTTCGAGGTCCTTGGGTGGGGTGTTCGGTCGCACTAGTTGTGGGAGCGGGGAGGTGTATTTTTTGTGTCCGCGAGTCTGTTGGATGAACACGAGGGGTGTAATGACCGTGAAGACACTTGATACGATTGGGTGCTGTACACGATAATCTATAATCTAATGCCCTCATGGCTGCGTTCTACTGCCCTCATGCCTACAATCTACTGCCGCCAGGTCCTCGTTGCTGCCCACGCCCCTTTGCTATGTATCGATGGTCGATGGAAGGCTGTCGAAGGCGAGGGAAGGGGTGAGTCAATCTCCGTTCGGTGGCGTTGGGCTGCGGTTACCAAGTTCGTGATTGCATAATGACCGTGGGAATTCCCTATTGTAGCCACTTTGCTTCGCGTCCAGGTTTCCACACGCAGCACTTTCACCACAACTCTCCTTCTTCTTCTTTACTTCCACCAACAACCAGCAGCAGCACAACATATACACCAGAATCACTCGCTCCTTGATTATTCGTCAAGATGCAGGTGGACAATCCACTTTCGCAGTCTTTTTCGTTCAACAACGGCCCCTCTTCGTTTGAGGATTTCTTCAACATGGATATGTTGTCTTCCTCATCTTCTTCTGGGCCTTCATCTTCTGGCGGACGATCAGCATCAAGATCGCCCTCGCATTCATACTCGAATTTACCACCAACGCCACCCCAGCCTTTCATTTTCCCTCCCAGCTACTCGAGTGCGATGGGAATGAGTGGAACTGTAGCGCCACTTGATCCCGATTCGTTCTTCAACTTTGCCAGTTTGGAAGACGAGTTGATGAGTAAAGCGGAGGGCTTGCTCGGTCCTCCTCCTCTTCCTACCACTATCAGCCCCTTTGATTTCCTTAATGGCACGGCTCCTGGGAGTGCGTTCTCGTCGTCTCCCTCCTCCGGAGGCAGTCCAGCTACCAACTCCTTTTCCCACCCCTCGTCATCCGGTTCGTCGAATTCCAGCGTATCGGCCCTATCACCGGCACCCATACTGGCCATCGACCCTCAATTAGTCGGTACGCCCTCGACGTCGAAAGCCATGTCGGACTTCGATGAAGAGGAGGAGGATGCATATAATCAAGCACAGGCTGATGCTGAGGAAGAGGAGGCGATGAACTTACAGGAAGAGGAAGAGGAGAATGTGGGTGTTATGGAGATCGTGCCTGTGAAAGTCGCTGGCAAAGGCAAGGGACGGAAAGGCACCGTCGCTTCGGGAGGGGTTGTGAAGAAATCGTCACTTGGGCCCCCACCGTCTTCGGCGAAAGCATCGGCGCTATCGGCGGTAGGTTCGGGTCCGTTGAAAGAGAATAAAGAGAAGAGGAACGGGGTGGTGGGGAGTGGGGTGCCGACGAGCGCGGTTGTGAGGCAGGGAAGTGAGGAGGCGGATGATTGGAGGCCGTCACCTGAAGAATATAAGAAGATGTCGAGTAAGGAGAAGCGTCAGTTGAGGAACAAGATTAGTGCTCGGAATTTCAGGATACGACGAAAGGGTGAGTAGTTGGACATGGTGTTTTTTATTTCTCCTTTGTCTGTCGTTTGATCACAAGCTAACCACGTCTCTCTTTTCAACGCTCCCAGAGTACATCACGACTCTCGAAGGAGATGTCGCTGAACGTGACCGTCTCCTCGACCTCATAAGAGGCGAGCTCTCATCGACTAAATCCGAGAATGCCTCCCTTCGACAAGAAATCTCGGCGCTCAAGAAAGCCCTCCTCGAAGGTCGTCTCGCAGGTGAACCGTCACCACTCCCACCCCCTGGTCCTCTCCCAACCGTATCCGCTGCTCAACGCGCCCAAGCTGCATCTAACGGCGCTCAACAACAAATGTCCGGCGGCGTCCAACGAGCAGGAAGCAGGGCTGCCAGCAAGCGCGCTCAAGCTGGTGGGGCTGGTTCGTCGAAAGATGGATTGGTCACTGCGAACGTGGCCAAGGATTTGCCATTGTCGCCGCGCATGGCTGGTACCAAGGCTTTCTGGGGTGGGAGCGCCGGTGGGTTTGGCGGTGTGGGCGGTATCACACCTGTACACACTACTCTTGTCCCCGAGTTCTCGTTGATCAATGCTCTCAGTGGCAAAGTCGCTGCTTCTGGAGGAGTTGGTCCCAGAGGAAGCCCACCGTTACAGGAGAACATCAACCCGGCGCTTAATGGTCTCGGCGCCGGTCTTGGTGGTAATGGTATGCAGAGTCAGAAGGGCTTCAATGGTGAGAAGAAGGTTGGTGGGTTTGAGAATTGGGTTGAAACGAACCCGTTCACGATGAAGAGTTTGGATGCGTACGTATCCTTTCTTCCTTCTTTGCAAAGTCCAAGACGCTTATGACTCTTGGTGCTTTACCCCCACCAGGTATCGCATGCATTTGTGGTCGAAGATGGCGCAACAACAACATCAATATCAGCAACAACAACAATTGGCACAACAACCGACCGCTGCGAGCTTTGCTCAGCAGTTACAACAACAAGCGCAACAGTCAGCTGCTTCTCGATCGGCTTCTCCTACCAGTTCTCAACCAGGACTATCGGGATTGGCGAGCGGGTTACGCCCTCATTATTTCACCAACTCGAATGGTTCGAGTTCGAAGGTGCCTTTGTCGGCGGTTTCGGCCAATACGCTGTCTGGCAAGGCCTCGTCGTCGTACTCGTACTCGAACTCCGGAGCTTCGGCTTACCCATCACCATCAGCTTCACCGCAACTACAGCCTGCTGGGCTTCGGGATGGAAGGGACCAACAGCCGACGCCTCAACAGGCTATGTTGGCTGCTGTTGCTAGTCAGACTATTTTGGGACGGTTGGGATCGGCCTTCTGGGAAGCTTTCTCCGGATCTTCTGGGACTTCTCCTGTTGGTCTTGGTGGGTCGAAAGCCTGGGATCAGGACAAGGTTAGGAGGGTGTTGGAGGGTAAAGCCGTTTTGAAGGTTGTCGATATCGAGCATGATGAGAAGGAGAAGATGCCTGCGAACCCTGCTACTCAGTCGACGCAAACACCGACGCAGGCGTCTGTGGTGGTGAAGAAGGAGGAGACTCCCGTCAGTTTGGGGTGTGCGATGGGGAGGAGGGAGGATGTTTGCGAGAAGGCTTGTGAAGCGGTCAAGTGTAGGGGGAAGCTGGTTATTGAGAATGTGAAGAAGGATGGCTTGGGCTTGTTGGAGGAGAGTATGAGGAGCTTGAGTTTGGCGAGGAAGTGAGTGGTCTGGGTGTGGTCTTGTTTTGTTTCAGGTGGGTTTCGAATTCGCTTCAGATATATGGTTGGGTGATGCTGATTCTTTTTTCGTTCGTCTCTGTCAGTCGCTTTTCGTCGGTCAATGAGCCAAAATCCATTGAAATTGAAGCTCCATATATCGCTCCCCGTTGTTCGTACGAGGCGGGCTTCCACTGTCATTTAATTCCCTTTGTCATCCGTTGCTTCGCCATCGTTACTTCCCCCGATTCCGGTACGAAGTACCATCTCGTCGAACCACAAATCCCCCCGTCAGCATCTTGGCTTCGTCTCTCTTTCCCCCTGTCGTCAATTCTTGTCGTTCTGCTATCTATCCTATATCACTCCCTACTCAGAAGAAGGTTATTGTGCTCATCGACCTGTTTTTTTTTCCTTCCTTTTCGAATCAAACCTCGTAGCAAATAGTTGGTCATTCTGTTCTTATGTCTTCACTTCCGTTTCGTTCGTTTGCTGCCGTAGCCGCTAATTAGGTGTCGCTGCTCTTTGTTGGTGTGTTGGGTGCTTGCTGCCTCCTGGTGGCTGTGGACTTGGGTGTCGAGAAGAATTGTATACTGTATAATAGTTCGAAAATGACACCTTTGAAACACTGTTGAGTTGATGATCCTTGATTCAAGACATCAAGTCCTCGCAGACAGCTTACGCCTGGGGTGACCGAATATTCACCCACCCGAGAAGAAATTAGAGGTCCTTGGTATCTAGAGGATGTTTGTTCGCTGGTAAGACTCCCGACGGTAATCCTTGCATCCGATGAAGATGGTGGGTAGACTGTTGCCAATGTGCGTTGAGTCCGAAGCCCGGATAGGAAGGATCAGACAATAGTCCGTTGCGTTTCCTGGTTGTTGCCATTGGTCTCCATTGCCGCTAACACATTTTCCATGCTTCCATGTGACTGACTGGAGGCGATGGCCCATCACCAGGTAAATTGACTCTGGATTGTAGAATGTATGCGTTCCCCCATCCAAACCTTGTCGACCACCAACACAACAAAATTAGTCCCACATGCCAGAGGCTTTCATGATCTCCGAAATATCTTCTGGCCACCAGAAGAAGTCGGCCGGATCTGGATCACCAGATTGACAGTCCTACAGAGAAGCTATTTAGATCAACTTGCCCAGCAAGATATGAACGAAACATACCGGGTCGTCCAGGTCTCCGCCCGCGTTACTATATGTATGTCCAAATGAGATGGGTGAAAAAACACTTCGTCCTGAAGCAAATGTGCCGCGAACGGACTTGACCACTAGAATATCCCAAGAAATACGAGGCCCCGGGGTCGTAATGGGAACGATGCCAACCAGTTCTCGGCCTTGACGGTCACCATTGACGGTGGTAGCTGTCCAAATCAATGCGATTGAATTCATTCGAGTTACCTGCCGCTGCGATCATGGAGGCCACTTGGCGCCATGCGCTGATTCTTTTAACACAAGTCTAAGGTAGTGGCGAAGTCCAAAAGATCGTGAAAGAGTAGAGTGGGCCACTTGGTTTGCAAGCCAGCGATTTTTCCAGACGCCCCACTGGATAAAGGCCGTGTGAAGTTGTATCGAGAGAACCAGAGGCTGGGCACAGACGGAACGCCCCGTGTACTGATACTCTGCGAGAGTCTGTGTCCATAATCCCTTCGAAGGAGAGGAGGGCAACGAAGAGAGGTGCTGGTGCACCGTCTCCTTCCTCCCCATCCCCCTCCGTCATCAAAATCGCGTCGATATCGGATAATGTAACGGCGGCCCCTCTCAATGGGGCAGTCTTCTGACCTTCGAACCCGATAGATATCATGGAGAGGGGACGTTAGAACACGTAGGAAAGACGCTGAGAGCTCCTGGACGTCCCAGTTGTTGTCAGTATCGAAAAGTAGCCAGCGAGAAGGAAAATCTTACAGATCACTCGCATGGGGAAGAAAAGAACAATCAAAAACGTGTCTCGACCCGGGATCGAACCGGGAGCCTCGAGTGGGCACAACAAACACAAGTTTGAATGTGAGACGCGCGTCATAACCATTAGACCATCGAGACATGTACAGGAGTCCACCATGGTAAGCCTGAGCCTCCCTGAATGACAGTCGCAGGGTACGCGATACCTGTGTGGAGCCTCTGACAGTCGCCTTGGAATGACTAGAGATCAAGGGGTCAAGTTAGAGTCTTCGACGCGTACCTTTCCTGGAGATCCGAACAATATGGGCGTATCACTTGGGGCTGTGTATAGATGACGGTGGCGGTGGGATTCCGGTAATGTAACTGTGTGGTGATCACCACCAGCGGCAGTTCCGTGCTTTGGCTCAACCCAGAAAAGGGGAGCTGTAATCTAGGCAGAAGAAGCGAGCACAGGTAGACAAGCATCGGCGGAGGATGAGGAGGCAAGGTGTGACACAAAAGTCACGTCCTATGACATGCTTCCATGTGTTTGACCAATTTTGGGCATCACGTTCGTGGAGGCGCTGAGACTTGTCAGGACACCGCCAGTTCACAAGGTCCCTATCGCCTCTTTACTGCTTGCTCACTTCCTTTCCTCCATCTTACTCACTCGTTAACGACGCCCCCATGCCACCGTCAACCCAAGATGCTCACGAAGATGAACACGACCTTCCTGGTCCTCCAATCGTAATGGCTGATTCTGGTGACCACGAATCCGAGGGGGGCAAACTCAAGATGATTGTTCAGCTTGTCAAGAAATGTCTCGGTGTCAAGGACATTGCAGCCATGTTGGTTCTTTCATTTCTGAGACCTCGTGCATGACCGCATATCCTATCGAATAGGCGGTTGTCGTTGCCAGCTTCGTTGCTCGAACCGATTCCCAACCTCGAGTATTGGCATTATCTCGACAGACCGGACTTGTTTGCTGCGTGAGTGCTCCGCGTTCCCAATTTTCCAACACGTTTATTGACCTTTACACATCGCTTACCAGAATCAATGACTCCGAGGATGCCTTTGAACGCATGTTGGCTGTGATTAGGTTTACGTTCACCAAAGATTTAAAGTTCATCGTAAGTGTCAACTCATCCCATGGTCTTACTCGTCATTCAAGAAACCCGTCCCCACAGAGAGGCAAAGTCTGCAAACCTTACAATTCCGTTCTCGGAGAACACTTCCGTTGCTCCTGGGATGTCATCCCTGTCTCATACACGTCGGACCCCATGGCACCACCAACCCAACGACTCTACATCGGAATGCCAACAGAAGACACAGTATCCACTGTCGTCTCCGCTCCCAACCTATCCTCGCGCCTCCTTAGCTCCGAGTCCGCCAGCGTCAAGAGCGGTCGTAGCGCCAAGAGTGCCAAGAGCACTCGCAGCGGATTCAGTTTCATGTCTTCCATGGGATGGAGCACACCCGCTACATCCCCTGGATTGGTCGAAACGAACCTGGATGCCCAAATGTCCAACCTCAGCCTCGATCACGGTAGCATCGCGGGAGACAGTATGCTGGAGGCCAACGAGGACGAGACTTCCACTCGAGTTCGAATCATATTCTTGACTGAGCAAGTGTCCCATCATCCTCCCATCTCTGCGTTTTACGCTGCGTGTCCTTCTCGGTCGGTCGAGATGACGGGGATTGATCAGATTTCCGCCAAGGTCTCCGGGACTAGCGTCAAGGTTGCGCCTGGATCATTCAACAAGGGCATCTTTATTCGGTTGACTGGGGGTGCTGGTGAAGGAGAAGTTTACCAAGTGACACATCCTGTCGCTAGCGTCAACGGACTCTTGCGGGGTAACTTCTACGTCACGATTGGGGAATCCACCATCATTACCTGTACTGGTAAAGGCAAAGGAGAGAGGTTTCGCGCGATTCTTGAGTACAAGGAAGAGGTAAGTTGGTGTGGCGATGAAAAACGATATATCTTGACCTGTTATCTTGACAGTCGTGGCTGGGCAAGGCTCACTACGCCATCGACGGCGTTATCCATACGTACACCGAAGGAGAGGAGGAAGTCGAAGAATGGACGCGAGTCAAGCACGTGCCTCAATCCCGTATCATCGCAGTATTGGATGGATCGTGGAAGACTAAGATTCGTTGGCGCTACACATCGTCTTCGGCCTCTTCTTCATCTGCCACATCCTCAGCTGCTACTTCAAGATCCGACTTGTCACGTACCACCAGTGATACCGTCTCCCCCGCTTGGGCTACCCTCATCGACTTGACTCCGTTGTACGTTATACCAAAGACTGTACGACCTCTTGAACGGCAGTTACCCGATGAGAGTCGGAAACTTTGGGAGAATGTGACGTATAAGTTGTTGAAGAAGGAGTTCAGCGAGGCGACGAGGCATAAGCAGGCGATAGAGCAGAAGCAGAGAGACGATACTGCTGAGCGGAAGAGGAAGGGTATCGAGTAAGTTTGACTTCCCTTTATAAGCCCGAAATCTTCGCCCGTGATTCCAGATTTTGACGAAGCACCTTGCACAGGTTTGCTCCGAAATACTTTGACAGTGATCTTGACAGTGGAGTGCCTTTGCTTACGGAACATGGTAAGGAGGCTGTGGACATGGAGTTGAAGGAGCCTTCCCCATACCCTCTGGAGGGTGCACTGAAGAATGGAGTCGCCTCCAAGTCATGATGAACGCCTGTTGATATGCCTCTTTTTGCCTATGCCTCTGAGTTTACGACCTAGAACATCATCTTCCTTATCTGTGCTTGCATGGACTTCTTGGAATCGCTCGCGCTCGTTTCACGATTGTACCCTCTATACCCGGTTTCGCTCCCAATACACCGTTTGCTGTGATTAGACCTTCAAATTGTTCGAAACCAACCAAAGTTGAATGTTGGAAATCGGTAAAAACATATCAGTATTTCGCCGACTTTGGAAAGTCGGCAAAATATGGTTCAACCCGGGATCGAACCGGAGACCCTCTGTGTAGCTCACAAGATTGTAAGACAGAGATCATAACCACTAGACCATTGAACCGATGATACCTGTATCAAGGCAGGTTATTGGAGCGCCAATAGCCTTCGCCCTTAGTGGTGGCGTGGGTATTCCCAAAAAAGACACCGTTTCTCCCGGCCCGCCACTGCGTCACACGAACTTGCTGCTGCACCAAGACTTCCATGCCTGTCCTGAGTGCATCCATCGATGCCTTCCTCCTGACCTCCCTCGCAATAATCATTCCAGCCGTATATTATTCGCGTAAATCCAATGGCGCCCCTTCATCTCCTGTGCCACCCTTCCGCAAACCACTGTCTGTTCTCGTACTGCTTCACTCGCTCTACGTCTTGTATAAGATGATCTTGCACTTCCCACCGAATCTTTTTATGCGGATGAATATTCCTTTGACGATGCCCTCGGACGAGATTAGGGCGCGTCTACTTCGTCTAGCTGGAATGGATGCGCAAGGGCAACTGCCGCCGAGTCTTGAGACTCTCATCTCCCGTCTCTCATCTTTTGATGCTAGAACTGTATATGTTAGGTTCTGCCCTCTTGATTCCTGTTACTCCCAGTCTGGCCCCTTTGCTGATTCCGGACATGGTCTCTAGGTTCGGTCAGGCAGTCATCCAAAACTGTGATTACTGTCAAACTCCTTCGGAGTACGCACTCCACGCGCTCCCAACGCCCCTTCTCCAATATATCCGTGCAGCAGCTGTTGTAGGACTTGTAACGATTGTGGGGAGCTATAGAGAACGGTGGCGGATGTATGGTATCGCCGCGATTGTTTGTTCGGCGGTTGTAGAGGCGTATATTGTTTTGACTGTACAAATCAAGATCCCTAGAAGTGGGAGGGACGTCGTAATGGTGCGTCTCTTCCACCTTGCATCGTCAACGAATGACAACTGACTCTGCCTTTGCTGGTGAATTAGTGGCATGATACCATGTGGCTCATTCGGCACCTCCTCTTCCTCGCCCTTCCCCCAGTCATCCACGTGTTCCTCCCAGCCAACCCTCCGACACCCCCTCCTCTCGCAACTCTCTCAACCGTCGCATCCTCCCTCGACCAAACCTTCCTCCGTCTCCACCTCCTTCGATACCTCCAAGGCGCTTCACTGCGAGTCCCAGAATTCCGAGATCGAAAAGAAGCGTTCTGGGAAACACAGCGTCAAGAAGGGACTTGGGGAAGGGAAGATGAGAATGTAAGGAGGATTGCTGATAGATTAGGGTTGGGGTACGATGAGCGCGGGGTCGATGGTGAAGGTGAAGGCGTTGGTACTTCTACCTCAGGCGAGGGCAGGCTAAGGACCAATGCTCGAGTGGCTGTTGAGGGGTTGAAGAATGGGTTGAGACGGAATACCCAATGATTTTGTATCGCTAGCTTGAGTTATTCACTAATCAATACCAGTGTTTGCGAGAGTGATTCCGTTCCCATCCTTCTCCCGAATCGTGGTTAGGGGTTAGTGCCTAGCACATGGGGCTCGAGACACGTCTGCATTTTCTCTCGCCTTGGCCTCTTTACAGTCCTCTAAATTCCACCCGGTCACGCTCTGGCATTCGGCCATTCAGCTTTCGCCTTGATAAAAAAAATCGCATCCCTAGACCAAGGTGTTGAAGGGTGGTCATTGACTACAGCTGTTCCAGGTTCTTATCTGAGTGACCCACTCGTGAGGCCCCTTACGGTAATAGACACGGAGGCTAGATAACCACCCTCATGCTGAAAGATAGATACTGAATTAAGTGCGGTGCGGGAACAAGGTAATGCACAAGAGATAAGCCCATATGTGTCGTTCAAAGTGAAATCCAACCCTCGAAGATTATGTGAAGAGTTTGTTAACCGAGGTGCTTCCTTCCTGGCTCTTCTTCAGTACCTTGGCGATAGCGAACTCAAAGTCTTCCTGTGTTACGTGTTGTCTGCGTTCACGTAAAGCGTACATCCCTACCAAGATTTCACGTCAGATCTGTTATATAGGTCGAGATAAAGGGGATGAGATAGACTGACCCGCTTCCGTACAGATACCCCGGACTTCGGCGCCTGAACATTGACCCATCTTCTCGGCGAGGGCGCGGAGGTTGATTCCACGTTGCAAGGACATCTAAAGAGCGATTAAAACACGACCCTAGACGAGAGGTGCTTTTCAGAGACTAACCTTGCGAGAGTGAATCCTGAGGATAGCCACTCGAGCTTCGGGACCAGGGGGTGGGAATTCGATCTTACGATCGATACGACCTGGTCGGAGGAGAGCCTGGTCGAGAATATCTATTGAAGGAGAGTCTTAGCAATGACCACCGGATTCCTGATTCAAAGTCATACCTATTCGGTTCGTAGCCATGATGACCTTGATATTCTTCGTCGGCTCGAACCCATCTAGCTGGTTTAATAACTCCAACATCGTCCTCTGCACCTCCGAGTCACCGCCACCAGAGCCACTCTCTCCTCTCGAACTTCCTATCGAATCAATCTCGTCCATGAAAATGATACTCGGCGCATGCTCTCTTGCCATGACGAACAACTCTCGAACCATTCGACTTCCCTCACCAATATACTTTTGCACCAACTCCGACCCTGAAACCCTAATGAATTTACAATCCGTGTGGTGTGCGACGGCCCTGGCCAAAAGCGTCTTTCCGGTACCTGGGGGTCCGTAAAGTAGGACACCCTTGGGTTGAGCGATACCGAGTGCTTCGAAGAGTTCAGGGTGTTTGACGGGAAGTTCGATGACCTCCTTGATCTCCTTGATTTGCTTGTCGAGACCACCAACCATTTCGTAGGTGCTATCGGGGACTTTCTCGACCATCATGAGAGAAACGAGGGGATCGACCTTGTTCGGTAGGATCTTGTGAATTGTGTAAGAGTCAGAGCGGAGAGCAACTCGAAGTGTAGGTGTCAAGGTTGCAATATCGATTTCAGAGTCGATGTCAACGACTAGGTGGCGGAAACTGAGTCAGTAGGAGTTGCGAAATGGGGCCTTGCAGGACGTACTGTATTTGCCCTCCGGTTGCACCTTCACCAAGACTTTGTTCTTCCCCATAACTTTCACCACCTCGCCGACATAACTTCCCGGCTCGTGAAGCAACTGCAGCTCCTCCCTTAACAGGCGAACTGAGCACAAGAAGATTTAGTGGGGTGGCCGGTGATACATACCAATTCACGAACTCACCTCGAGCATTGAGTGCGTTCCTCTGTGCCTCCAATCGACGCAAGTTCTGCGTCTTTTGATTGATCGTAATTTCTGCGGCCTCGATCTTTGCCTGGTAATAGGACTTCAGTCCCCCAGGTTGGCTTCGAGTTTGAACAACGACAGGCATGGTAAAAAGACGAGATTGGGGGAGGGAAATGGAATAGTTTTTGAGGGTGCAGTTGTACGCGTACGCGTCTCCCGCGTGAGCCACGTTGTTCTGGCACTGACACCGTCGGTCGGCTATTGCCGTGCCTTGTGACCATGCCCTGTTCCCCCTCCCGGATGTTCAGGTTTCGCGGGTACCCCGCCCCCGCAAGTTAAAAATTTAGGGACCGAGTGGTGATGTCTATGTCCTCATCCCAAACCACGACGGCCCCAGGCCTCCGTCGTTTTTTTACTCTCTGGAGGCTGGCGGAACGTGTTACGGTACTTCGCTGGTGTGAGCTTCTTGCTCTGAAGAATTTCACTCTGCTCGATGACTTGCTCGCTTCGCTGTCCTGGTGGGAGACGACAAGGAGGACGGACCAATCACCTTACGGAATTTCCCAAGCTCCGCTCACCGTTGAGATGTCGAACTTCCTCTTGCCTCCTTTACAACAAGGATCGACACATCGCCCATCCTGTCGACAAGTGTTCCACAATAATTTCAGGTGTGTATTCTAGTTCCTCGTGGTCTTCTGAAGCTACCGACTTACTCCAAGAGGTATTTCTGCCCCACTGTCAGACTTCCAAGTGCCGGAGTTTCCCAGCCTAGCACCGAGCAAAGCGGTAATTGTGGTTGACTACGACCCCTCTCCAAGGATAAAGTCCTGTCGAGGCGCTGTTATCATCCCTCCTCATTTCCGACTGCGATCTGAGGACGGACTTACGCACCAACCGTGATATTGAATGACCACCGCGCCGAAACTCCGTCCAACCCCCACCCAAATTTATCCTCCACGAACGTCGCGCCCAGATCTCCGTCGAGCGCTCGCCATCATTGGTCTCTAACCATGTTCGCCATCCAATCCTACTCGTATATGGCCAGTATGCACCGACCGACTTCATATCCGTGTGTCCAGCCAACCTATCGTTCAGAGTCTCTAGCACGCCACCTCTTCTATCACCTATCAACGGGGAAATATCTTGGATCGTCATTTATCTCGGAATTCGGTGATCAACAGGAATGGGCCAGCTCCACAAACTCCCCGCATCCCTTTCTCGTGTACCACCTCGTACGATCGGCACGAGTTTTCCGAGTTGTTCTGTTGGAAGAGAAGTGGCTGATGCGGACGCACGGCTCATCTTGGCCGTGCTAGTCGATTGTCAAACATCCTTGCTATCAGTTTTCGACCCGGCCTCCTCTCGCTCTATAATCTCACTCCACTGAACAGGTATCTGTCGACTATCTCGTTCGGATTGGTCGTTGATATGTGATACCGATAAGGTCAAGCTAGCGTCGTGTTTTCCTCGGACGTTCGCGTTCGTTTCATGTTCACGCCTCTGAGTGACCGTCATTTCTTGGTAGCCGCCATGATAGATCTAGCTCTGAGGCGAGGGGAACCTATCTCGAACTGAATACTGATTGTGGCGTGCATCGAATGCGTGTGCGTTGGATTGTAATCACAACAAGTAAACAGCGTGAAGGGCGGACGATACATTGCACCTTTGAGTAATCCGAGATATCAAATATATGACAGACTCCCGAAGGACCTGGGGGGGATCATTCCCTCAGCCTCATGCCTTGAGACGGGGCCACATCTCCTCACTAATACGGCAAGGCATTCGACCTCAGCGAAGCTTCTCCGTGCACAGCGGTCATCGGACATGGCACTACCTCATTATGAACGTAGGGGGATCTACCACTGTCTAGGCGGAGAGGCCTATGAAGAACGACGATAGCTCAACGCAGCCATACAAGGTCAAATGGATGTCTCTGCAAGGTATTGAGGCCGAGAGTGCTACCATTGAAGTAGCCAAGTACACACCGTTCAGTCGAACAAAGGCTACACGTGCGTTCATGGCAAGACGCCACTCTGGCTCAATGCGGGCAATGTGGGCACTTTTTATATCCCCGTCTGAGCTTCGTGAAGCCAGAATAGGGCGAAAGTCCTGTTAAATACCACCCGGCCGACATGTCCGACGCATCACCCCTCTGTCGCCAACAACCTCAGCATCCCGCGTCATCAGAGTGAATACTCTGGGTGGAGTGTGAAAGATATCCTAGCTTCCTGCACATAGATACAGTTCACATGCCGTACTTCCTTTTGATGGCTGTCCACGCTGGCGCCGCAGATGGGTAGCGAGTAACAAATGTGTTCATATCGTCTTCTGGTATTCGATTGATGTCCACTCGGTTCCAATATCGAGAGAGGCAGTATATGATATCTTGCGCATCATTTTCCTGGGCACGACTATCAATTCAATGGTCACGTCAACGAGATAAGCAAGAGTGATGCCAGTGATTGATATGATATCGACGAACCTGCCCCAGGTTTTTAGTTTCGCTCGGATAAACTCAGAGACCGTCAAGAAGGGAATCCCTCTGATAGCCATCGTGGTACTTGAATCGAGATGTCGTGGACCCTCTTCGCCCGCCGGTAGGATTTCGATCTAGAATTCGGACGATGAGCTGACCGAATGGTCGCGACTCTGAAGGAACTCACCTCGACGGCAGGGATGAAACCGTGATAAGTAGCGTGTAGTCTAGAGGGGTCAGAGTCAATACCGTCACACGTATGGCAAACTTGCAGCAGTCTACCGATTACACCATGGTGTGGGTGTCGTAGAAATATTCTCGCTACCAGTGACCGCTTGGCGCACGCGACGAAATGGGTGACTTGAACCTCCTTCGACGATACAATATATCTCCTGGTAGGACGACTAATGAGTGAGGCCCGTACTGATAGTATCAATCTGTGCTCACATCCGTTAAGGGGTTGTTCGCCATTAATGATGTCAAGAAGCTTCCATGAAATGCGTGGGCGATACTGTGCTCGCGTAAGAGTTGAGAGAGGGCTGTTGCAGCCGTCAGAAGTCGTGTAGTGTCGTGCATATCGATACAAGAGAGAAGATGAGGTGTCAGGTGTCAGGGCATGGTATATGGCGTGCGGCAAGAGTGAAATAAAGTCAGGAAGGCAGGAAGGGGGATTTGGGGCGGCGGTATGTATTTAGTTTGCAGGTACTGACCAAAGAGGCCAAGTCTGCAGCGTGGAGAAACAACAGATACTATCTGATTCAGTTACCGACGCGGATTTGTCCGATCAGGCCAGAGAAGCAGAACGATTCTCATGTCCTTTCCTGGGGACAATCGCTGAAGCGGGAGTTGATCACATGTCTAAACTTGAGCCCGTGGAGGGAGGACTTGGTGCATGGGCTGGCTTCGTGGAGATGAAATCAACCTTAATCCCCAGCGGCATTGCGAAGGTGTCTATTTGTTTGCCGACGGGTGATTTGGCGTCAACCACAAGATCAGTGCGTAAGCAACCTCGACGTGTTCTGGAATGGCAAAACAACTTAGCGAATAGGATTTCGCCTCCATCGGTAGCATATTTCGGCTGCAAGGTGCACGAAAATGGGAATTTGGGCACAGAGGCCGTCGTCAAATCGCAGCAGCTGGTGGGGGGACTTGTAGATGTAACGTGAAGCTTTTGTTGTGGAATTGGATAAAGAGGATCGACGGATTGAGCGCGTGACGAAAATGGCAAAACCTACGGTGGTGGACAGCGACGTAAGCAAGAAGCGGCAGGGGAATTTTCTAAGTCACTGCTTCTTTTTGGTTCAGTGACGCGACATCCTCTGCCTTTTGCCCCGCTGACCTTTTCTCGTTGGTATTTGTGGCCCTGCATTTATGCATACAGCCTGTTGGCGATCCGGCGCATACCATGTAATGCAACAATTGCGCGCACCGCACATCCATCTCGCTCGCAGACCCATTCATATTGCCCCTGGGATCAACCCTTTGTGTTCCAATTGTCTCTCTAGGGCCACTACCAGGGCTACTTCTGGATTGTTCTCTCGAAGGGTGTCACATCTAGTCTCGGGCCGTACCACCCAACGATCTCGTATTGGCGCAATTCCGCGCATAGGCCAGGTCCGCATGTCTTGGATCCCCAAGTTCATGTCCCGGCAGCCAGAGCCACACGCGGGCTTGACGGATGGTCAGGAGGAGGCGGCCAAGTCAGCAATCTTGGACAAAGTAATGAACGGCCGGCAGCCAACGGATCTGATGCTGCGATGTGAGTGTCTCATGTCCTCAAGGGTCGTCTTCAAATCCCACTCATCAGGGTGTTAGGTACCATATTGGACGCAGAGGGTACGTCTCCGTTTATTGTCGGAGTTTCACGACCATGCGTTGGTTGACTCATTTCCGTCCGGCTTGCTTCCAGGCGTCGTGAGGTCGATTTCTGGACAGTTCAAGAAGTCCGACCTATGTTCCGAGCATCATCTAAACGTAAGTGGCGACGTGCAGGGCTCATCCTATCCATCTGATCAGCAATTCGCGTAGCCTCGTGACCTCCGAAAAATAGATTCACGAATACCTAACCTTGTTCCCACGATTCTTGTTCGTGAGCAGGCCATCTTGGTATGCCCAGCGACTCCCTTTTTCTCTGCCACTGTCTCAACATGGCACGCCACTGCACTAGGTTAATATGCTGCATATCCGAGCTTTAGTGAAAGCGGATACTGTCGTCCTCTTTGATACTTATGGCTCAGCGAATTCTCGCCTCCATTCGGCGTTCCTATACCACTTGGAAGTGAGTCGACCCCTTTCTTCTTATTGCGCTTTCTCCAACCCTTCGTAGCACAACCTGAAAGCCAGTGGCTCGGGTTCCCCCTACGAGTTTCGGTGAGCCAATCTTGCTCAATCTGCCATGTGCACGCCTCATGCTCTATAGGCCTCCTTCAGAGCACTCGATTCCATTTTGTTATCAGTCTTGAGCGCGCTGGAGGCCGAGATGGTCTTTATACGCAATCTCGTTGGTGGTCTTCTCGCTGAGCTCGAAGATGACATCAACCACGACAAGTTCAAGCGGCTACTGCATTACTCTCGACGACTTGCAAGCTTTCAGAACAGAGCTAAACTGGTTCGCCATCATTATTACCCGATACATGACGAATATCATTGATGGCCGTCCCGTGATCAGGTTGGACAAGCCCTCGACGAGGTGTTGGAGCAAGGTAACTCCGGGGATTCTCGTGAAGGTCCTTGCTTATACCTATCACAGACGAGGATCTCGCTGCCATGTACCTTACCGATAAGAAACTAAACGGGCCACGTGCGATGAATGATCACGCCGAGCTAGAAGTGCTCTTGGAATCATTCTCCAAACAAGTCGAAGAAATTGTGAACGAAGCCGAAAGTATCGAGGTACGTAACCGCTACACTTTTCTTCTATTGATTCGACGGATCATTAACGGTGATTTATCCCCCGGCAGAATAACGTTCAATCAACACAAGAAATTGTTGAGCTCATCTTAGATTCAAACCGTAATCAACTGTTGGCTCTTGATCTCAAGGCATGTACTCCATTGTTACCAGTAGACTCACGGTCACTTATCCTCTCCTGATCTAGGTTTCCATCGGTACAATGGGTATCGGCACTGGAGCCCTCGTCGCGGGGTTATTCGGCATGAACGTGAGAGCTATCAACCCATGTTCTTGTCTTGTGTGTGACGTTGAAACACGTATCTTCTTCATCGTTTCTCCTAGTTGAAAAGCACTCTGGAAGAATCCGATTTCGCATTCCTAGGAATGTCAGCTTTATCGACGGTCATCGCCGTCCTCGTATCATGGCTTGGTCTTCGGAGGTATGCATCTACATTCACCCCGCATTGCACCCCACCCAGCCCTCTATCTCCAACTCGTGTTCGTTTCCCCATTTGAAAAAACTCTGACGCCATGGCATCGTCTACCCCAGACTCGCAAAGATCCGCAAAGTCGGACTAACTACTGGCCATCGGAAAGACCAGCAGAAGCAATGGCTCCCATCACCACTAAGAAAGCGAGAATCGGACGGATGGTCATGACAGGAATCCCCGTAATTGTGTCGCAAAAACGTTGCGCTATCTCCATTTTGCAAATCGTTGCTATCACAGTATCTCCTTCCAACTAGAGGCGTCGCAGAACCCTACCTCAATCTTGAATCCACGCTCATATGTATGACTAGATGCATCTAATTTATCTGCTTCCATTTCTTCGCAGAGTCCCACCGTCGAACTTTGGTTTTGAGTTTGGTGGTTGTGATAGGTCATGATCCTCTGCTTCTCCGCGGTTCGGCAGGCGGGACATGTTGGGACAGGTTGGTGCGTTTTCAAATGTCAATGCCCAATGTCTGGGTAATTCTGATTTGATGTCAGGAAGCAATACTATCTAGATGCTATCATTGGACGAGCAGGACAACTTGTCTACCAATGACCACCATGGACAGAATTGTGGTCTTTTCGTCCGATTTTCGTCCTATGAAAGGATGACAGCAAACACTCATATCGTCTGAGTCATGTAGCATGAGGGGTGCCGTTCCAAGTCCTGGTAATCTTTCGGGTGCAGGATAGTCCAAGAGATGGGGATATACCCATTAACATTGTGCGGTACAACTGAAGCGTCCAGATCCTAGGGCATACATGGGCGTGGTAGACTAACCAACATAGTCGTTCCATCGTTAACGTTAATATCAAGGATAAGTAAAACAACAACACAGTCAAGAGTCAAGTATATCAGCCTCGGTGAAGCATGCGACTTTTTTGAGTCCTGAAGGGTGGGGGAGAATTACGAAGGATGTCGATACATGCTACATTGAAGCGATCAACGTTAACGAGAGGAATAGGGAAAGGGGAATGAGAATGCTTACTGGGGTAGCTCCGATACGAAACAACAACAATAACAGGACAGAGGATGGATGGGTACATATCACATTTCAAATCAAGTGGGCTGTCCACCTAGGACCGGCTAGGAGGCATATCGGGAATAATATAGTGAACCCCCTTTGGCTCCCCTACACTTGACCGACGACCGAGCCCGAGTGAAGGATGAGCGATCCCAGGAGAAGTCGGTGGCGAGTTACTAATTATATCACCATCCTTGAAATCCGATATGCTATATTTAGGGACAGGTTTCCTTGGCGTACGACGAGCGCCTGTCGACCCAGATCGCGTGAGTGGGATGGCCTCTGGGGTGTTGGGGTTATTAGCGTGAGAGGGTGGGTAATTGTGTGAAAAGTCGTCTGCTGATGTCCTGAGTTTGGTGTCCATGGTGGGAGGTGTAGAGTTGGGGGTAGAGGGGGAATAAGGTGGAACGGGTACGCGTTTTTCCATCGAAGGTCTCCTACGACTCCTTGAAGAACTCGTAGAATCGTGTTTGGATAAACCGGCCGCGGTGTGGGTAGCGTTGGATGGGGTGCGAGTGCGACTGCTAGAAGCGGTCCGGGTGACGACCGAAGACTCTGACGATCGTTTCGTATTTGGGTCATAAGGAAGTGGTTGCATGTTATCCAAAGGCATGGTCCCAGGTTCATTTGGCGGTTGAACCTTTTCGTCGCTATCGAACGAATGGAATTCCGATAAGGAGGTATTCCGACTGGAAGCCTCGTGTCCGCCACCACTATGTCCTGCAGTCGCCAATTCACTATCAGGTCCGTGTTCAGGACGAGATGTTCCGGAACTGATAGGCCCGAAGCCCTCAGCTTCGGCTTTCGGAGATGGTCTGGGTCGGGAGATTGGTGCTGGTGCGTTGTCGTTTAGCTTTAAACCGTTCCACCCGCCACCGAAATGATAACCGGAGGAAGAGAGACTGCGACCTCGACGGCTTGTGACCCGCCTACGTCTCCTACATACGAATAGTGCGCCCAGTACGGCGAGTATGAAGGCTAACCCGCCTATCACTCCTCCGACGATAGCACCTGTGTGGTGGTTGGTGGAAGCATCTGATTGGGGGATCGGGCTGACGGATGATGATGAGGCGGGTGTGGTCGAAGAGGACGGGAGGGAAGATGCAGGGAGACATGATGTGTTGGTTCCCAATGACACGAAGAACGCTGGTGATTGCGTCGGGATGCCGGAGAGGAAGGCGTCCAGAACGTACCACCCTTGAGGTACGTTCACGACAGGCCACGTCCAAGTATCCTTGGTCGGATCGAGGTTCGAGCCCACTACCTCATATATGTCCCCGCTCTGCCTTTTGACCTTTACCAGCGATCCTTCACCAACGTTTCGACGAGTGACTGCCGGTGAAGCTGGAGATGCGAAGGTATCGTTGACGGTTGGGACGAACGAGTTGGTAACCATGAACGATAGGTTCCCTGTTGGCCCTGCATAATCCCAATTCACAATCCCAGGTGAACAAGCTGTCATATTGGCGATAGCATGGAAAGCTAGAGTCGGGACCGGTGCTGCTGTAGTCGAAGGAGATGCTGAGGTTACCGATTGTGCTGCGGAGGTCGTGGAGGGTGCAGTGGAGATGGGAGTCGTGAGAGACAGTGGGGGTGGGAGGTCCGACATTGTAGGGCCTACTGTCGAAAGGATGGATCCTGGAAGAGTTACAGCTGATGCAAATCTACTATCGGGTGTCGGAGGTAGATTAGCGCCTGCTGCCTTGAAGACGGGGTCAACGATGAGGCAGAGGCAGACCCACAGCCCAATGGACGTTGAAACCTGTCGCATCGCAACGGAAAACTGGTCAGTAACGAGGTTCAGCCGTCGAGATCGAAGGCGACGACTCAGGAGGAGATGGTCTGCGAGTCAATCTGCCGCTGTGCAGACGACAAGACCATTTCTGGATGCCCTGGAGAACGAAACACGCACCTAAACGTCCGCGACGTGTGAACTGAAGCTACACCCAACTGAAGGGGAGCTGTGATGATTGGAAAGCAAGGAGAGCTGGCCTCGGGATATTCTCAGCTACGGGCTATGGGCTGTGAGCCCGGAACAATTGCTATCGCCGACCATCCACGTGAACATCGCAAAATATACCCAGCGGCTTTGCCCTTTCCATTCTGGGAGCGTTCAGAAGAATGATTAGAATTGAATTTTGAGACCTCGTTTTCTTTGTTCATCCTCCTATACCTGGTCCAGGTTTCCTTTCACCACAGGTCCACACAGAATCACGACGCTAGAAATCCTCACATCGTCTCCTTGCTTTTCTCCTCGCCATCTGCCCAACGACATTGGTGCCTGAATTCTAATTTCTTCGCGGAGAAATATCGCCATTGTGGCCGCTTGCTGCGGCCGGCCACCGCTGTGTGTCTCTGCTAGACTGCCAGCACATCACCGATGGGAACCTGAATCCCATCAGAGCCGCGTGTTTCGTCTTCGGTGCGTGTATGCGCGGGAGGGAAACGTCGTTCCCGCCTCTCACACACGTGCGACTCTGGCAGATGCATAATAGGGACGGCACGAGAGGCCTCGAAAACTGAAAATGAAGACACTCCATTCATTGTGATAATCTGAGTGATCCACACTCCAGGGAATTTTACAAGCGTCCTGGAAGGGCATGGTCAATTGTTTCAGGTTACAGCATACGTTCGATTTTTGGATGAGTCTCTGCAGACCATCGCCTCTCACTACAGCTTCTGTCTCATGCCTTATCTTCTGGCATACCGATGCCAGCAACTCCGTCTTCCATTCATCCAGTTTAAGCTTCCCAATCGATGATGATTCGCCAAGGAGTCACCACATGTACACGCGTGCCCTTTGTTTATCCTTCGTAAAGAGCTTGAAGCTTGAAGGGAGGCACCAAGTGCACACCGCGCCACTGGACACCCATACGCAACTTGATTCCCAATTCGAATCAAAACCCATTTCTAGTAATACAGCCTGAGCGCCCAACTCCACTCCTGACCTCCTCACCGCAGTAGGATAATCGATAACCGAACTCAAATTGGTATTCATTGCACCTTTCCCTATTGCTGGTGAGGCTTCTTGGGCGTTCAATCCTGCACCGCTTGTGCCTCACCTTCTACACGTGCAGGCGTAATTAGGAAGGTTAGAGATCTCCGTCAACTTATAAGATCGCGACATGGCGTTCATTTGCGCGGAGCTCTACCTTTACGACTTCCTCGTTCAGCTATGGTTGGGGTCTGTCATACCCTCGTATCAACTGGTTCCTGTCCCGCTGCTGGTTCGACTTGTCCTTTTCACCACGACATCTATCTTTGCGAAGTTTGCAATGTCGTCTGCATCAACGCCAGTGCTTACCAGGGTCACCTTGGTGGTAAAAAACATCGTTCTAGAGCTCTTGGCTTGGGGAAGATGTACCACTGTCCCATTTGCCAGAAAAGCATGGCTGGAGCCCAAACTTGGGCTGCCCATATTGGGGGTAAAGGTCACCGTGCCAAAGCAGCCCTCCAGGGGATGGCCGCCGCCGACGTGCAACCCGAAGAGCCTACGGAGATCCCTGGAATGCAGTACTGTGCTCCATGCGACTTACATGTGCGCATCGAACAATGGGGCTCCCACCTCCGGAGTAATTTGCATCGAAAGCGAGAGCTCTTCCTCACTCACAAGGCCATCTTGGAGGAATCCGAGAAAGATAAGCATGGAGTTACGATCAGCCACGGGGGTGACGGGGTCGATTTTGGCATCGTGGAACCTACTAATGCTCAGACGGGAGTCACTACCTATCTGAGCATCAAGACCGCCGTTCCCTTAGCCAAAGTCACCCTAGTCAGTGCGAATCTATCCTCTTCAGCTCGCGATCATCCCTCGCCGTACGTGTCATTATTCTCCCCAGTTCATCGGGTTCTGATTAGCGACCAAACCCCCAATGGCAGGTTCTCCATCAGCGTAGTAGGAGCGAATCGTGGACTTGTCTACGGGCGCGAGCTCCGACTCCTTGCTACATTCCGTTCCGATTTCGGGGGTCGCTTCAGCACGAGGGCTGAACTCGTATTCGAAGATACATCACTCAAGCAACAATTCATCATCACCCGTACCCTACGTGCCATAGTCGGCAACAAGGCTGATCACGAGCGCCTCCAACCTATCGCACCTTACAAACCCAAGAAGCGTACTAAACGAGAGGAGATCGAAGAGTCGGAGGTGGTGCCTGGGGAAGCACCACCTGCTACCAATGCGATCAAATATGTCGGGAAACTTCCTGTCGCTCGCATTCCGAAGAGTATTATGACTGCTATTACCACGGGGTCGGTGGAAGAGGTTGTGGATCGTGTCAAGAGGACCGTCTTGCCAAAGGTATTCAACACTGCGAATCATGGCAGACATTTTCAGGCTCTCCTCTGGATCGAGGAGTTGCGAATGGAGTACGTCTTTGGCTCTTCGTTTCTTTAACGCTATTTAATTACATTTTTCAGGCGAGATCTACAGGTTTATGATATTTCTGACGCTACCTTGAATCGTAATCGGCAATATCATTTGTGAGTTCCACCCAGGTTTGTTTTATCAGAGGGTTGAATGTGCGACAGCCTAGCGGTTCCAGGATTAGCCGAGAAGCGGCCCAGTGTCTTGGTTGGTACGTCTCAAATCTCCTTTTCCTCACCGTGCCGCGTCTCACCACGTTTCAAGGTGATCAAATCCACTTCCAAAGAATCGGGGTTGGGAAGGATAAGTGGTACGAAGGACACGTCCATTTCGTTACCAAGGCCGAAGCTGGTCTTCGATTCCATACCTCATTCTCAGCGCACTCCCCGAGTCAGCGATACAATGTTCGATTCAAGCTTAATCGCATCCCATTGCGACGACAGCATGAAGCTCTTGACACTGCCCTGTCTGTCGATCGCCTTTTCTTCCCGCAGCAAGTACACGTACTATCGCTGAACCCCCCACCTCCGACTATGAGAGTATACAATAACCTCATCGCAACAAATCCACCGCAAGTTCGTGCGGTCACTTCGATTCTCCGACTGAAGCCTGGTTCTACACCATTCATCGTATTCGGACCGTACGTCCGTTTCTCAACTCCTTCAACCTCTTATTTCATTTCTACCATCTGACCTATTGTCGTAGTCCTGGTACGGGGAAGACTGTCACAATCGTGGAAGCCATTCGTCAGATTCTACGAGAAAACCCAAATGCCAAGATTTTGGCTTGTGCTCCTTCGAATTCCGCTGCGGACCTGATTGCCTCCCGCCTCGCTATGCTCTCGACGCAGGAGTTGTTCAGGTTCTACGCGCCTTCTCGGAGCCCCAATACTGTCCCCACCGATCTCGAGGAATTCGCGTATACAAAGGAAATGGCTATCAACGATGGTCAACTCGGACTCGGACAAAACTTCGAATTTAGGAGAAATGTTCACTTCTCTGCCCCACCTATGGTAGTCCTGAAACGGTTCAGGGTTATCGTATCGACTTGTGTTTCTGCGAGTTTCGCCCACGGAGTTGGGTTGCCGAGAGGTCACTTTACCCACATTTTCGTCGACGAGGCTGGACAGGCTACTGAGCCGGAAGTTATGGTTGCGATCCGCACGATGGCAGATAACTCAACGAACATTGTCCTTTCGGGGGACCCGAAGCAGTTGGGTCCTGTCATTCGTTCGCCCATTGCGCGCGAGCTTGGTTTGGAAAAGAGTTATATCGAGAGGTTGATGGAAGGAGGGGTCTATGACGAGACAGCAGCTCACAGTACCAGGTAGGGAGCGCTAGCCATCATATTTCGCACCTTTCTAATGTCGACTTCAGCGTTGTTAAACTCGTCAAGAACTTCAGGTTCGTTCGTTGTCCGTTACTCCTGACCAATCCTAACTGCATTGATAGATCTCACCAAGCTATCCTCAAATTCCCCAACGAACGGTTCTATAGGGGCGAACTACAACCATTCGCCGACCCCACGGTTATCAATTCATTCATCAACTCTCCTCACCTCGTCAATCCCAAGTTTCCTATTGTCTTTCACGGGATCCGAGGGAAAGATGACCGAGAAGCGTCTTCTCCATCATTCTTTAATATCGACGAGGCTCTGCAGGTCAAGGGATATATAGAAAGGTTGAAAGCCAACCGTCAATTCCGCATCAGTATGTCCCATTTGTTGGAGTGGTTTGACGGCTGGAGGCTGATGTTTCTCGTGAACTCGTAGCCGACGCAGAGATTGGTGTGATTGCACCATACCATGCCCAGTGTCTGAAGATCCGTGCTACTCTGAGGAGTGTAGCCGATGAAGTGAAGGTTGGGTCTACGGAGGAGTTTCAGGGCCAGGTGCGTCTCGTTGCTCATCTAGTTGTAGTGCCTTTAGGGTGCTGACAACCTGGGCAGGAACGTCGCGTGATCATCATCTCTACCGTCAGGAGCAGCAAGGAATTTGTAGAATATGATCTTCGGCACACGCTTGGTTTTGTAGCTAATCCTCGCCGCTTCAATGGTATGCTATCTTTATTCTAACTCCTGCATGCGTCCTAACGGTTTACTTCAGTCGCGGTTACTCGAGCAAAAGCTCTCCTCATCATCATTGGTGATCCCACAGTTCTCTCCCTTGACCCACTCTGGCGTTCGTTCCTCAATTATATCCACGAAAATCGAGGCTGGAGAGGTCAGCCTCCCACCTGGGATCCTTCCGCCCCGGTTAGAGACGATGGAGGATACGACCGGGAGATTAGGGAGAGCGCGGTTGAGGATATGAACGAGTTTGCGAGGAGAATGGAGAGTTTGACCCTGGGAAATGTGGACGGAGAAGATGGGGAGGGTGCCGACGAGGATGTGAACGTAGATAGGCCTTGGGTCGAGGTTGAGTAACAAGGCTAGTGTTGTGAAAAATCATCTCTATTTCCACACGTTTGCGTGCCTCTGTGTTCTTTTCTACACCCCCACTTTACTACTTCAAATATTACCGCTGTATATATCCTTCGAGTTGTGCCTCGCAAGATCTGTCGTCACTTGGAAGGCAGGTCGCAGAGCTAGCGTGCTTCACTGCCGTCAGGCCGTTCAAGACTGAAGTGATCAGCTTTTCTATTTGCAATATCTAAAGTACAAGGGTTGGGGCTGGTTGGGGTTGCCATTGGGAACAACGCCTGAAAGGAGCCAGCCAATGTATGAAACGAGGTGTGCCAACTTGTGAGTTGCAGGCACTTTGATACGTGTATCTTGCGTTACTCGAAGGGGTCTGTGCCAGGTCTCTCTCGACGCGGGCCAGAGGAATTGAACTACATATAACAAACGCACCTTCAATTCGACACTCTTGGAGCGAAGTCGTGTCCGACAGAGTAGTCAGAATCCAACGGTGCAGGAAACGCGGCCTTCGTCGTCGTCGTCGTCGGGTTCATCGCATGCCGAGCCGACAGGAGCACGCTGAAGCCGAAGGAAGCCTTCGAAAAAACTCAACTTCCTGATTGACCCGTCATCCCGCCAATTTCGGAAAGGTATCTGGGGCTGATGACAACGCAACAATGGGTGACCTAATTCCTGAAGCCAAGACCAAGCGATTGGCAATGGATGTATGGAGGATCGAGTGGGTATCGTGATTCACGGAAGTAGAGAGTTCGTGTCCTTAGGTCAACTGATGGTGAATCCTCGACGATTGCGGAAATGATGGTTCGTGTCCCAAACAAAGCCCCCAGAGAGCGAGGGGCACATGAATCCTGGGTTCTGTAGATCGCGATTGTCTGCCAATCTGATTCGTCCCCCGGTAATCAGGGAATGGGACAATCCAGTATAAGCATTGCGTGAGGTGGTGTTGGCGGACGGTAACAAAGACGGTATGTGTAATTCGTGAGGCGGCTGCAGCCATCACATCACGCTGATGATGGATACGCAGGGAAGGGAGCATCGCCACTCCAAGTCTGAAAACGTAGCATCTGTAGACTGGTGCACGATAACGGGAATTGAACGAATGGTGTGGCCTAAAGCATTCGCTAGGATGTTGGAGTGGCGAATAGCGCCGAGGGCAGATGCAGACCTCCTGCCAAAGGGGCAGGGCGAATATTCGCGCATAGAGAAGTTGAGGTCATCACGAGAACAAATTGACATTACATACGCTTTCCTGAATCTGCGGAAACACACTCCAAACAACGCCGTCCCAGCCCCTACAACTTATTGTCCACCTCGACGGCCTCGTTTAGGCTTTCCAGATCGTCTTTTCGGCCTCTTGGAACTCGGTTCCCCACCTGCCCTACTATTTTCCTCCATATAATCCGTTTCCATGGGAGCACTCCGGTCATCTTCACGCCGGTCATCAGAAAGCTGAACTCTATCACGCAGGGACGGTGTGGTATTGGGAGAGCTTGCAGTTGGGGCTGACGACAAGCGATCTAGCAGGGATCCACCCCGACGTGACATAATGGGGCGATCGTTGTCCCTGGACGGAGGTAGAGGATCTCTGACGTCTGACCTGCGTGGAGGCTGCCTACCACCGCGGTCAATTGGTTCGTCGACAGGAGTCGATTCATATACTTGGTTGGTTGCAGCTGGGCGGCGGATGCGGATAGGTTTTGATGTTCTAGACGAGGGTAACTCTGAATCATCCACCACGGGACTGTGCAGAGTACGGGCGCGATCAGGGTGAAGTCGAGCTGGGGGTTCATGACCTATCTCCACGGGGTGATCACGTCGGTCATAGTTTGTAGGTTTTTCTTCGTAACCATACATCGGCTCCGGGTCAGGGCGACGTGTGTGATATCGAGGTTCGTCTGCGTAGGTGTCGTGGGATCGAACAGGTCGGGGAGGTAGTGGCGCAGGCTGAGTCGCATATGGTGGACCGTCATAGCGATCGTCGTGGGCACGTCCCGAAGTGAATGGAGGCTCCGCGTATTGACTTTCCTGGACCTCATATCTGCGGCGCTCCCCGACAGGACTTGGAGCGGTACCGCGGCGAGGAAGCTCGCGCCGGTCATCCTCCTCCATATAAGATTCCCTGTGGCTGTAACTGTCTTGCACAGAGTCGGCGTAATGACCCCGAGCTTCGGAACGTGTAGGTTGATCGAATGAATTATTCCAGTGGTTGGATACGATAGATGACTCTCGAGAAGGTGGAGGGGGAGTTGCTGCACGATAGGAAACATCATGATAGGGTGCACGCATGTCCTCCTCTTGCCGAGTCTGTTGAGTCCACGACGGCGTGAGACGATCTTCGACTCTACTTTCAACAGCATTTGTCTGAGGACCAAAACGGGTCTAGATGTTGCTCAGCTCCTTGCTTGAAAGCGTCATACTCAGAAACCACTTACCGGTCTGACTTTGACCTCACTCTGACTATAATAGGCCTCTCTAGAAGGGCGAGAAGGCAGGTGCATGGCATCCTCCGAAGGCAGTGTTCGTTGCTGCACAAGCCACTTACATGAGTTATTGTGCGAATGAGGAGCACGGCAACATACCACAGCATCGCGATTTGAAAGTGACTCTCGGCGTCTCAGCTCCGTGCTTACGACTTGAACGGGAGGGTAGTCCTCCGGTGAAACTCTGGTGTTACGGGCATCCTATTATCAACGAGTGAGCATAGAACCTTGATAACTCTACGGAAGGTCCACGAACCAGGCGTTCATACTCTCGATCATCAACTGGCGCATATCTCGGACCACCAGTCGCCGCAGGGGGTGCGAGCTGGGGTGCAGAGGGTGAAGGTGCATACGGAGGAGACTGAGAGGAAGGTGTTGCAAGGGGTCTCCTACTGCCAATGGGAACGCTGTTGGTGCCTGAAAGCTTCAACGCCGGACCTTTCGAGGGAGGGTTCTCCTGACGGCGGGGAGTCTGCGCATCTTGCCGCGCCTGAAGGGAAGCATCAGCATAACGGAGAGCGGTTTAGATGGGAGGAGACCCACATTTCCATTGCGCAGCTCTTGCATCTCTTCGCGAAAGTAATCACGGGGAGTTTCGACCCTCCTGGGAGCTCGATCAGCGGAAGGCCCATCCGGAGGAGCTCGTTGAGGCTGCCTCCCATCTCGTGCAACCATGTGGGGTGGAGGTGAGCGTTCTCTCAACCTTGGCGGAATTGGTTCTGCGCGAGGGGCGGGTCGTTGAGACTGAGGGGGCGCAGGTGCCATTGGTGCAGACATTGCGCTGGATTTGCTAGCCATCGCCCTGGGTCCTTTGGGCAAAGCATCTGCTGGCATTTCACTTCGAACTTCCCGGTCTGCATACATGCCCGTGTTAGTCCTGGGAGCTCCTTGAGTAGCTCTCACAGGTGGAGGGGGAGCTCTAGAGGGAACGACGTCAACATCCATAGCATCTCTTGAATCTCGCTCAGGGACCGAGGGAGAATCATTTTGCATTCTGCTTCGGGACCTCGCTGATGAGGCGGAAGGGCCTGAGGGCGGTAGTCGAGGACCCTGAGCGAAGTCGGGGTGGTTGGCGTCTCTGACAGGAGCCTGCGGATATTGCTGACGAGGTCCCGAGGGTACGGTCTGAGCGACATTAGCAGTTCTCGCATTCATACCTCCATTTGCATCCCTGGGACCACTTGGGGGATATGATGGTGCCGAAGGGACTGGAGGCAGCGACTGTACGGGTGTCGGTGGATGCGAATCGGCCGCAGCTGCAGGCTGCCTTGACGCCTGACGGAAGCGCTCGCTTTGAGGAGGCAATGGAACTCGTTTACGAGACCCTGGGGAAGGAGATGCGGCAAAGAGCACGGATTACGAAAGTCGGTATGAAGGACGAGGACGAGTATGCAAAGCAATACGTACGAGACGACTCTGTAGGTTCAACGGAAGGTGATTGTGATGCCTCTATCGCTCTCGTAGGGAGAGGAGGGGATGGGGGCGCAGGGGCTCTCCGAGCTGGAGCCGAATCTAAAGTGCGCTCGTCTGTTCGTCGTCGTTTTGCCTCGTTCTCGATTCCGTTCTGTAGGGGGGTCACTTCGGGCTCGAAGTCTCGCGTCCTCCTTTGGGGGAGGGAGTCAGAAGGCAAATATACATCGTGATCACGACGCTGCGATACTTGCCGCGTGAGCTGAGGCGCGGGCGGCGGACTTGCTGGCCTATCAAACCTGCTGCTCTGCCTTGGGGGAGCAGCAGCAGGCTTTGGCGGAAGGGACGTGTTGAGATGAGCGCTCTGCACGGAGCGTGGAGGTGAGGGTTCAAGAATACGGGGTGGCGGAGATCTGTGCCCTGGATAACAAACGAACGAAATAATGAGAGGAGGAGGGCAGGAGGGAGGAGGGATAAAAGTTGATCGAAGAGGAAAGAACAGAAGGAGCGATGATGAGCGTTCTTGTGGCGAGTCCAGAAGAAAGTCGGGAAAAGTAGGAGAATACAGCGCGGCTCGACTCCCGAGGCTTCTCGAGACAGTCATGGGAGACGCGTCCTCCACCTCTACAGGAGCGCAGGCGCCACATTCGGTGGGTGGGGGGATGGGATGATGGTGATAACGTACTTATTGGAGACGGCCAGTCAGCATCGCGACGGGGAATTCGGTCGTTGTCAGAGCGAGTGGGTGGTTCTAGGGAGCGTTCGCGCGTTGGTCGATCGTCCCTTCGAAGGGGATTCAGTGGAGTGACTTCTGGCGCTATCCAAGTACGATCCGCATCTGAAAGCGCCATACGAGCGACATCTCGCTCTCGCCGAGTTATGCGATCACTTGTCGTCGGGGAGGAATCTCTGCGAGGTCGCCCATTACGGTCTTGTCGGGTTCGACTCTCAGAACGATCATATCGGTTGTCCTTCGGGGAAGGAGAACGGGATCGAGACAAGGAGCGACGAGATGTACTGTTACCCAAACGATCCTCGCGCTTTCCGTTCGAAGCAGTCGAAAGATCGGCAGGGCGGTAGTGTCGATCCTCGTACGAGAGGTTATCTCCCAAGGCGACGGCCGAAAGTTGATTCGTAGTCTCCGAGCGAACAGGACGAGAGGAAACTGCCTGATCAGACGATTTGGTTGGTGAGCTGGCAACGCTACTGCCTTTACCAGATGGTCGCAAATCTCGGGTCTGCGACCTTCCCCGCTCCTTGTCCTGGTCTCGTTCCTGTGGTGGCGACGGCTTTGCACCGTTAACTGTCGGTCGAGTCCAAGTCGATTGGTGAGTCTTGACATTATAATAGTAAGTTTCTCGACTTCCGCTTCTGGGCTGTCTGGCTTCCCAATCGGGAGGAAGGGGATCCTCAACCGGGGAAGAATGACTTTTACCATTTATCCTTCGCTCTCTCTCCGCCCGGGAGATCATAGAACTAGCTAGAGTGCTGATCTCTTTGGCCGCAGGAATTGTGGGTGCGCTGGCGGCCACGGGTTTAGGAGGAAGAGCATGGGTCATCTTCCCAAACGAATGTGACCGTTTCAGTGGAGACTGCGAGGATGAATGCTGCGAAGACTGCTGATTTTGCGATGTAGAACTGGAGGAATTTTCGCGATTGAGTTCGCGTGTATTTTGCTGGTGTGGCTGCGATGGTTGGGGTTGCGACAGCTGTTGTGATACCGGAGCTGACCTTGGATTCGCAAGCGGGGGTTTGGAGAGCTCCTGATCTGCGCGAGGCTGGTAAGCATAAAAGGCCTGCATGTCGTCTTCGTCCCCTCCAAGCGACACCGCATCCTCAGCCTCTTCTGGGATGTCGCCGCCAGCTCTGAGCTGGAGCTGCTGCTCATCATCCTCGTTACCCCAGTCCAAAACTTCGACCTCGTCTTCCATCGTGGCGTGACTGTTGTGTAGAAGACAGGGGACGGGAGAAGGAGTCCAGGAGAACGCCCACGAAGTCTGGATACAAGGCAATTGAGGCTGAGATCGAAATTACCAACTCCGACCCATGGCCTTCCTCCTGATATGTGCTCGTCGTTAGCGACAGTGTGGACGAATTCTTGCAGTAATACCCACACCTTGTTCCCAAACTGTTAACCAAGGGTCCTCTCTTTCGCCGTCCAAGGCCACGTCTTGCGATGCCTTTGCTCCCGACATCTGCTACAGCCGCTACGTTTCCCAACGGTTCTACTTCACCCAGGTCCAACGCCTCCACGTCGCGAATTCCATTGATATTCAGGCGTCTGCACCGGTTTCATCAAATGGTTCGCACTCAAACCCAATTCTGCATATTTTATGCTTGGGGAGACTGAACGGAACTGTTCGCTTTTCTGTTGATAGGACTTTGAGCTGGCAGCATGGCAGTTAACTTACTTGTGTCTGGCACCGAAGAGAGTGTGAGCCCGTCCGTCTAGAATATCTACGTATTGTGTTGTTATTGAACTTATGACTATAGCTATCGCAATGTATATTTTCATAAACGTGAATCTTCCACCTCTTCAAGGTGTGTGATACGTCAGGCTGAAGCGGATCCTTCGTCTCAGAAACCAAAAATACTTGGAGTCGGGATGACCCCGCCATTCTCATTCTTTTAGCCGCATGTCTATGTGGTACGCCCATACGTTTTGAACACGTCTGGTCGTCAGCTGATATCATATTGTCTGCTACAGTCTCCGCAGTTGCGTGGTCGGTGGTCTACTCATACAGCCTGTTTAGCACCATCCAACTCGCCTTCCTCATGATATTCCGAGATTACCTCCTAGTTGGAGCAATCGTCTCCACGATCTTCTGGTATTACCCCTCTGACCACTCTCAGGGATCTGTATCTTTGCTAACAACACCCCCTAGGTTTGTCTCGAACCGATTACTCCTCTCACCTCCATCTCCTACAAGCCCAGCAGACACCTCGGTTGAATGGGCATATGCATTCGATGTGCACACGAACGCCTTCTTCCCTTTGTACCTTACACTATACCTCGCACAACTATTCCTCGTTCCTATAGTACTCAAATCGAATTGGGTATGCCTTTGGGTAGGCAATACCCTGTATCTCGCTGCGTATGTCCTTGTCTCTTCCTTCTCGGCGTTTCCTGAACACTTTGAAAATTGTCAAGATTCGCACAATACATATATGGCGTCTACCTGGGCCTCAGCGGCAAGTCCGTTCAGTTATTTCTCTACGTCTTATCCGCTTATCGCTGTTCATTCTGATAGCTCTGCCATTCCTCGTGCGATCAGAATTACTCCTCTCACCACTATTACCGCTCTTCACGGGATACGTAGTGTCACTGCTGGGGTTCAATGTCGCAAAACATGTTCTGCGTGCATACTTTGGCTCTTGACTTTCCATGGACGTCAATTGAAGCAGGACATTTTGATCATGTATCCGAGCAAATAGAAGAACGATTCCCGAGGCTAGGTGTACTTGCCTGGTACTGGTTGAGAGCCTGAACTTCAAATATCCGCACGATGGATCTCAACAACAAATGAGGCGTTTAGTATCGAGCGAATCGTGTCTGGTTTCCGAGATAGGGTATAGGGCAGTTGTATCGGCGAGTCGCGTGCTATGTTGCAGTGCCCTTCGGAGCACTCCTCTGCAATCGGTCTCTTATCGGAACAGCATTGACGGTCGTACAGCCTCTGATAAAGCAGAGCAATGCACTGAAACTGACCCACCAGAATACAACGAGTATGAGAAAGAAGGCGAGATAAATAAGTTGGACGACCGGCAGTTGAAACCCCGCACTTTGGCGTCTCGGTCTTGTATAACCCTTGCCTCCTGACCCTTTGACCCTGACATTCACCCTCCTGGTTTTTTCATCTAACGAATCGTCAAAGTCATGGTCAACCCTCAGATCGAACGCGCAATCGGACAGGTACAAGTGAGAGGGCATGTCCCTGAGTTCGACTTCACCGTACATACGCTTGAAGATGGCTCGACGGTTTCGACGCAAGAACGGGTAGTCAAGGATGTACGCCTTCATAGTCGCCTGATCTTTTGTATTCACTTTGCTAACGGTGTTGTGTGGTGGATAGATACAAGCGCCAGCGATGTCAACACCCACAGATGCCCAGTTCTTCTCCCGTCAAGACCCAACAAAACCCGACATCGGGTTCTTGAAGAACCACTTTTATCGCGAAGGACGACTGAAGGAGGAGCAAGCGCTTTACATTTTGGAGAAAGGGACCGAGTTGCTACGGGCTGAGCCCAACGTGTTGCAGGTCGATGCGCCAATAACAGGTACGATCCTTCACCTTCGAACTATCCTTCCAGTCATTGATCCTGTCCGATTTAGTCTGTGGCGACATTCACGGTCAATATGTGCGCTATGTTGTTATCTCGCATGGATTGCGTCGATGTTGATGCTCCCTTGCTTATAGTACGATCTGATGAAATTGTTCGAGGTTGGCGGTAACCCTGCCGACACTCGATATCTCTTCCTGGGTGACTATGTCGACAGAGGGTACTTCAGTATCGAGGTACGCTTCTTCTTGATTACGTCTTCCTTTGACTTTCAGCGCCTAACTGTTACGTCTGCCTAGTGTGTCCTTTACCTGTGGTGTCTCAAGATCTGGTATCCGGATACGCTCTTCCTCCTCCGAGGAAACCACGAATGTCGACATTTGACAGATTACTTTACCTTCAAGCTTGAATGTGCGTTTCATGGTCTATCCATCGTCCCCTTCTGACGATCGCTCTCATCCTCGCGCCCAGGTAAACACAAGTACTCTGAGAGGATATACGATGCTTGCATGGACTCGTTCTGCTCACTTCCTTTGGCTGCCGTCATGAACAAGCAGTTCCTCTGTATCCATGGTGGTTTATCACCTGAGCTCAACACCCTCGATGATCTTCGCAAAGTTCGTAAACTCATTTGTTGCGTTATCTCCAATGTCAATCTAATCACTTACGTCCTCCCGCCACATAGATCGACCGATTCCGCGAGCCTCCCACGCAAGGTCTTATGTGTGACATTCTATGGTCCGACCCCGTGGAAGATTTCGGTCAGGAGAAAATAACAGATAGTTTCCTCCACAACCATGTTCGAGGGTGCTCGTATTTCTTCACGCAAGTCACCCTTCCCACTTTTTGATCGCGGAAATCTGTGTTGACGTTTTGGTTGCAGGTACCAAGCCGCGTGCCAGTTCCTTGAACGCAACAACCTATTGTCAATCATCAGAGCTCACGAAGCCCAAGATGCGGGGTGCGTTTCGCTCTACCTTCTACCATGCACTGCATCATCTCACTTGCCATATCCTCTCAACCATCTAGTTATCGGATGTACCGCAAGACCCGAACAACTGGTTTCCCCTCCGTGATGACCATCTTCTCCGCCCCCAACTACCTCGACGTCTACAACAACAAAGCCGCTGTGCTCAAGTACGAAAGTAACGTTATGAATATCCGGCAGTTCAATTGTACCCCTCACCCGTATTGGTTGCCTAACTTTATGGATGTGTTTACGTGGAGTTTGCCCTTTGTTGGCGAAAAGAGTGCGTTCAAATTCCCCTGCTCGGGACCCCGGTCCCGCTCCTTGGTTCATGCTGATGGTGTTTGCCAATACGTGTCTAGTCACGGACATGTTGGTAGCCGTCTTGAATTGCTGCAGCAAAGAAGAGCTCGAGGAGAGCTCGGATGAAGAAACGGCGGTGATCCCAATACCCAAGGGACCTGTTGATGTGGAGAGGAGGAAGGTCATCAAGAACAAGATCTTGGCTGTTGGTCGTATGGCGAGGGTCTTTGCTCTTCTTCGGTCTGTCCACGTTCTCAACATTGTCACCCCGAGATGATTGATCTGAGATGTTGTCAACAGCGAGGAATCGGAGAAGGTTTCAGAGCTCAAGAGTGTCTCTGGATCTGCAAAGTTGCCATATGGTACACTCGCTTCTGGAGCTGAGGGTATCAAAGAGGCTATTACGAACTTTGAAGACGCGTAAGTCATGTCTCGCTTTTGATGCTGTTCACGCTTGACGTAGATTATCATTTAATGACAGACGTAAATCGGATATCGAGAATGAGCGTATGCCCCCGGAGCTCGTTGACGCCGACTCCGAAGAAGGAAAGATAAGAATGTCATTACCGACCACACCATCCGAAGCCATCGCCGAACCACCCTCCGCCACCAAGCTCTCCTCCACTCTAGAAGAAGCCATCCGAAACGGTAAGACCATCCCCACGGCCACCTCTCCCTCTCCCCTCTCCATGGGATCCATCACCTCCTCCAAAATTGGCGGAGCCCCAACGTCACCCACTACTTCCTCTGGTCCCATAACGCCATTCAGGAAAGGACATGGAAGACAAGCTAGTTTGGGGACTACGATGACTAGTCCTAGTAATAGGAGGAGGAGTATTGAGAGTACTATTTCGTTGATTAAGGAAGCTGTTGATGGGGATGAGGGGGAGAGGGAGGGTGGGGAGATGGAGACGTTGGCTAGTCAGTTGGCCGGGCAGGCTAGTATTTCAGGGAGTGGTGCGAGATGAGCGGGGTAGTCGGAGGGGGTGGGAGGGAGGGGTAGTGGTGTGTATATGATAATTGGAAAAGGGCGGATTTGGTGTCTTGTTGATATAGTCTTTTTCCCGCTTCACTGTCTATTTCTCTCTTTCTGTGTCTCCCGTCTTAGTACGCTTGCAATTACAGTATCGACCATATATCATGTTATCGTGGCGATCCTTGCTAGTGCTAGTGTGCCTTTCCGACCTCTCTTGCTGGTCTGGCAGTAGTTCTATGTTCGTTTCCCGCCATACCCACGATGACCAATCGCCTCTGTCTGTCGTAACTCGTTGATCAATCTGGACTCTGATATTCTTTATACACGCGATGACGGTTTGAGGATCTACAGCGTATCCTTGGTGGCACCAGTGTCCTTGCGACAAGTACCAACCTCAAGAATGGCAATTACTGGAACGACTTGCAAGTTCGACTCCGAGTCTTGAAGTCTTGAGAGAAAAACCACAAGACAAATGAAGAAAAACTTTCAGTGAGATTGATGAGGGGTTGATATTAGGAGGTATACAACATAGTATGTACGGTAAGCAGAATTTCGAGTCGAATGTAAGGGAAGGTAGTATAACCAAGCAAAAGACATAACGAAAGAAAGTTCGGAAGGAATCAACTCGACTCGACACCCCATCACTCCACTCTAAGCGATAGAAACGACAACCAACCTAAACATCTCCCCCCTCCTCCTCATCTCCTTCCTCGCCTTCCTCCCAGCCTTCTTCATCTCTTTCAATTCTTGACATTGCACCTTGATCGCTTCGGCCTCCGACTTGATTTGTTCTCGGAGTTGGTGTTTGTCACAGCCTGATTCGCGGGCTTGGGCTTTCCATGCTGCACATTGAGTCTTGAGGGCTTGTTTCATTTCCTGTTTCTGAGCTTTGAGAGCGTATTTGGAGGTGGGGGAGGCGTGGAGTGATTCGCTTTCTTTCTTCTCGGAGTCGGCCTCGGCTGAGGAAGATGAGGAAGTGGAAGAACCCGTTGTGGTGCGGTGTAACTTCGATTCCTCGTCACCGGACTTCAACCCCTCAGCCTCACCCCTCATCCCACGCCGCTTCCGTCCACAACACCCCCCACACACAAACTCCATCTTCTTCGACTCGACCTCCCAATCGGGTGGGAAGCATTGTCCGGTCGGTCCGCTCAACCTTTCTGGGCCCTTGGCTAGGATGACCTCCATTTTTCTGGGGTGGAAGAATGTCTGGAGGTTTTGTTAGTTTCGGGTTGGGAAATTGAGGGAACGAGGGGGGCAAGGGGAGAGGGAGGGAAGGGAGAAGAGGGAGAGGACATACTTGGTTCCAGATATTAATCAGTTCTCCAATCGCTAGATATTTCTTCTTCATCATACGATGATGTACGCCTTTCGCTATGATCGCACCTACACCAACAACATCAGCACCCACCAACACCGTCACAATACCAAGGGGGACGTACCAGTAACACCACCCGCAACTCCAAAAGTCAAACCCCCCGCAATACCCAGCACAAGCGGGTTCCCAACTATCTTTTCTCCCCCACTCAACGATCCAACTTCTTTGATAGAACCCAAGAATGAGAGCCAATCTGATTCTTGGATGTCGTGTGAGGTGAATGGGTGGGGTTCGTCCACGTGAGCAGTGGGAGGGAGGGTGGTGGGGAAACCGTCGCCGAGACCTTTACCGAGGTAGATGGTTAGTGGTGGGAAGGCAGTGTAGGGGAGGTTGGAGGGTGCGGGGCGGGAGAAGGATGGGGGTTGTTGGGAGAGGATGGGAGGTGCGATTATAGGAGCGGTGCGTTGGTTCTCGATGGGAGCATGTGCCTTCTCGTCTACCCACTCAGACCCGCTCTTCTCGTCGATAGCATGGGCGGGGGCATTGTGGTGGATGCTGAGATTGTCGTATGAAGGTGGGGTCGCGACGGTGGCTTGAGCAGGGGGAGGACCGGAAGGAGGTGCATACGTATCTACGAACGGGTTCGCATTGTCACTTCCTGCGACGGAGAGGTTATGCATGGAAGTAGCGATGTCCCCTGGTACGGGAACCTGAGGACTGGTATGCTCAGAACCTTCCGAGCGAGCTGGGGATTCGGAAGAAGTGGGAGCTGAGAGTTGGGTCATTGTCTGAGTACGAAGAAAGTGGGTATGGAGAAAGTGAGTTGTAGTGTGGTGATGATGGAGGCACGAAGCCAGTGCATTTTATAGTGCTTGTGACGGCTGCGAGTACGATCATGGTCGCTGCGGGGAGGTTGGTATATGGAATTTCGTAGATTTTACAGTAACACTGCGGCGCGGTGCCACTGGAACGCGTATCATTGTGCCTCGTACGACACGTCGACAGCAGGCTGCAGGACGAAGCTGAGCTCTTGATTGCGCAGCTAATTGCGAGATGAGGTGGGAGGGAGGGAGGGAGGTGGTGGTGTGTAAGCATGTCAATGTGATTGACTTCGACAAAGATAGTCGGAAGCTTCAACAGGATTCAGGCTGGGGGTACACGACGGTGAAAGGGCGGATTTGGTGTCTTGTTCATATTGCTCTAGTCTTATTTTTCCCCGCCGGCGCTTCATTGCCATTTATTTCATTCTGTGAGTACGCTTGCAATTATGTACAGTATCGACATGTCATGTTATCGGAGACTCGATGCCATCCTACTGGCCGAACCACTCTTTGTGCTCGACGGCGGTTGGCAGATGTTAACTTCAAGTTGCCATTCGTACGACGTGAGGACTTGGAGAGTAGGTCATAAATAGTCCTGAGTGTCCTTGTCCTTTACGAGATTCGATTCATTCAGCCGAGATTAGGCTTTGGCCAGCATACTGAGATAGAGGTTATGGAACGGATAGCAGTTGGAGAAAACCACAAAAGCATCATCGACCAAAGATGACGAAATGAAGATTGATAAAGGGTTGACACTATGTAGGAGGTATAGTATACAAAGTACTTAGTATGTACGATGAGCAGAACAATGGAGTCGAATGCGAGGGACGGTATAATCAAACAAATCGAAAAGAAAGAAAGTTCGGAAGGAATCAACAACACCCCGCATCCAACTCGACAACACCGCTCTAAGCGATAGAAACGACAACCAACCTAAACATCTCCCCCCTCCTCCTCATCTCCCTCCTCTTACCCTTCTCCTCCTTCCTCGCCTTCCTCCCAGCCTTCTTCATCTCCTTCATCTCCTGACACTGCACCTTGATAGCCTCAGCCTCCACCTTGATCTGCTCTCGTAGTTCGTTTTTGTCAACGCCTGGTTCACGAGCTTGGGCTTTCCACGCCGCACATTGAGTCTTGAGAGCTTGTTTCATTTCGGTTTTTTGGAGTTTGAGAGCGTGTTGGGAGGTGGGGGAGGTGGGGAGAGATGAAGTTTCTTTTTGGGTGGTGTGGGTGGAAGAGCAGGTGGTGAAGGAGGAGGCGGTGGAAGAACCAGTTGTGGTGCGGTGTAACTTGGATCCCTCGCCACCCATCTTCGATCCCTCTTCACCAATCTTCGATCCCTCTCCACCCAACTTGGATTCCTCGTCACCCAACTTCGACCAACCAGTCTCACCCCCCATCTCACGCCCACGCCGCCTCCGTCCACAACACCCCCCACACCCAAACTCCATCTTCTTCGACTCGACTTCCCAATCGGGTGGGAAGCCTTGTCTGCCTGCGGTCGGTCCGCTTAGACATTCTGGGCCTTTTGCTAGGACTACTTCCATTTTTCTGGGGTGGAAGAATGTCTGCGACGATTTGTTAGGATGGGTGGGAGAGGGGAGGGAGAAGGGAGGACGTACTTGGTTCCAGATGTTAATGAGTTCTCCAATCGCTAGACATTTCTTCTTCATCATACGACGATGTACGCTCTTCGCAATGATCACACCTACACCCAAACCATCAGCACCCACTAAAACCATCACAGTCGCAGGGGAAACATACCAGTAATACCACCCCCAACTCCAAAAGTCAAACCCCCAGCAATACCCAACACAACCGGGTTCGCAACGATCTTCTCTCCCCCACTCAACGACCCGGCTTCTTTGATAGTGTTTAAGAATGTAAGCCAATCTGATTCTTGGATGTCGTGCGAGGCGAATGGATGGGGTTCGTTTGAGGGAGGGAGGGTGGTGGGGAAGCCGTCGCCGAGACGTTTACCGAGGGTGTAGATTGTTATGGGTGCGAAGGCGGTGTAGGGGAGGTTGGAGGGGGCAGGGCGGGAGAAGGATGGAGGCTGGGTGAAGATGGGAGGGGAGGAGGAGGAGGCGCATGAAGAGATGTAGGAGATTGGGCAGAATCCTCGAGACTGGGGTTGGGGAGGTGTGACGATGGGAGCGGTGCGCTGGTTCTCGATGGGAGCAGGTGCCTTCTCGTCTTCCCACTCGGACCCGCTCTTCTCGTCGATGGGATGAGCCGGCGCAGCGTGGTTGATGCTGAGGTTGTCGTATGACGGTGGGGTCTCGACGGTGGCTTGAGCAGGGGGAGGACCGGAAGGAGGTGCGTATGCGTCTGCGAAAGGGTTTTCGGTGACAGGGAGGTTCTGCATGGAAGTAGCGATGTCGGGTACGGGAATTTGAGGACTAGTATGCTCAGGATTGAGATACAAATCGTCCGAGTGAGCTTGAGGTTTAGGAGAAGTGGGAGCTGAGAGTTGTGTCATTATTTGGGAATGGATATGGAGAATGTGGGTTGTGGTGTGGTGATGGTGACGGACAGACGAGGCGTGTGCATTTTATAGAGCGCGTGTGGGCTGTACATGTGAGGACGATCATGTTGCTGCGGGCAGGGTGCTATGCGGAATTCAGTTAAGTAAGGTTGATGCTGCGGCGCGGTGCCATTGGAACGCGTATTCTGCCATGTACGACAGCAGACGACAGCATGTCGCACGACGAAGCATTCCTTTGATTGCGCAGCTGATAAGCAAGTCGTCGATCGTCGCTGTCGAGCCTCGGCTGTCGGCGTCGGGTTAGGAGACACAGCCACCGCAGCAATGGAGACATCCTCCTTCCGTCCTGTCAACGTGTTGACGTCTGCCACTTGGGTCTTCCTTGCAGCAGCGGGGTTACGCGTCGAGTTGAGGAAAGCGACGACCGCCAACGTGTTTCTACGTGTCCCATTAACTCAGAAGTAGCAATGAGCTTTGCGGGCCTGCGCCCACTGCGACCGCCGCTCTCCAGTGCTCGTTGAGCGAAGTGGATTTTAATGTACTTTCTGAGTATTTCGATATCTCTCAATATGTTCTCATAACGAGGGTATCCAAACAGTTGATTGTAATTCGTAGAAAGCTACAAAGATCGACAATGGCGAATTAGGAGGTATACGACAAAGTGTAGATAACTATCGAGTTGAACACAAGAAAAACCAGAATCAAATAAGACAAGAAATAAGAATTAATTCCACAATCCGAGCCGCACCACCCTAAGCGATAGAAACAACAACCAACCTAAATTTCCTCCCCCTCCTCCTCACCTCCTTCCTAACCCTCTCCTCAGCCTTCCTCAACTCCTACTCTCCTTACACTGTGCCTTCAACGCCTTGCTCTCCGCTTTAGCTTGCTTCTTCATCTCAGCCTCGTCAATACTAGAGATGGGACCTTGCGCTTTCGCGGCGTGTTTGAGAGCTTTGTGTTGGTGTTTCAGCGCTCGTTTCGTCTCTTTATGTTCTGCGCGCATCGCTTTCTTCTCGACTTTGAGCGTGGCACGGGTACCTGGGTCGACATCGGAGGAACCAGACGAAGAGGAGGAAGTGGATGAAGTGGAACAGCTCGTGGAAGTCCGGTGTAACTTCGATCCCTGCACAGCCAACGTCGACGCTGTACACCCTCCCTCCACTTCCCTCGACTCGACATCCCAATCGGGTGGGAAACCTTGTCCACCCGGACCACTTAACCTCTCCGGTCCTTTCGCCAAGATTATCTCCATTTTTCGGGGGTGGGAGAATACCTAGAAGGAATCGGCGTGAGTGAGCGAGTGAGTGAGTGAGTGAGTGAGTGGTGGAGGAGGGAGATGGGGATCATACTTGGTTCCACTCTCCAAGATTCCATCCACACCTCGCGAGAATACCGCTGGGATGTGACCTCAAAATCACCCCCCCTTGGCAGCCACACCGTTCGAGAAGGATCATTTCACACAGTCTTGGGTTTTCGGGCGGCTCTACCGGGAACAAACATTCAACAATAGACGGGATAAAGATTGGTCAAAAAAGCATAAGACCACCGAGAACACATCGGAAGATGGTTCGCCGTGTACGCCGACGATACTCGTGAAATGTAAACCTAGGAATCACTTACGGAAAGAATACACAGCGCCGTGAACCCATCTCGGGGTTCTCACAACTTCAAACCCAAACCGCGAGCTCGGAGCTGGTATAGTGATAACAAGAGGAGGGTCCAGTAGAAGTGTGTTTGGAGACCGATATACCGGAGGGATCAGGCGTCCAAAGTAATCTCGAACTATGCGAGATACTTGAGCGGGTTTCAACTCTGGCGCAGACAGGCCTAGGAGTTAGAACCAGTCTGTATTGGTGAGAAACAGCGATCTGAACGCCAACGTTCTGGAATCAGGCCCGCGACACTACGACGAATCGTTGTCAACCCATCCGAGCCGACTGGGCCGGCTTGTATTGTCGCAGGCGCTGGTCAGGCTACTTATTCCGTCTCGCTTATATGCTGGGCGTTGGAAAAGCTATGCATGGGACGAAGTTATACATGTGGAGAGTTGGGACGAGTGACAATGAGACTTACGATGGGTATGGAGTGACCAGGAGAAGACTCCCTAGGCTGGTAACGAGCCTGTCTATGAGAGCGGTATGGAACAAAACCTGTCGTTGCATCATACTGAAGGTTTCGATCGGCTGCAAGCCTAAAGACACCGCCCCCCCCCCCCGCCGTCAAAAAGGACCTTCATGTTCGAGAGCACCTCTCTCTCTACGAAGTAATAGAATGCAAGGCGCCTTGGTGTTGATACAAGGACTGATGACGTGAGTCTCCAGGTATGACTTGAGACGACGAGGAAGGCATTGGCTCAGTCGGAGACCAGGTTAGATGTGCGATGTGCGGTTGTAACCGGCGTCCGCTGATAGTGCTGCTGTGATCCGAAATGGTTGGAAAGGTAAAATGGGAGAAGCGATCAGCGTAAATGAGAACCTTGGTGGAACCAAGGGTGCGACTCGCCGAGTGTGTCCCATCGAATTTGAAACAGCAATTAGCTTTGCTGGCCTGCGCCCACGATCACCACGCTCCAGTGCTCGTTCAACAAATGTGGATTTTGACGTGCTTTCTCAACGTTTTGATGTCTCTCAATGCGTTCTCATAACGAACCTGGGATCTAAACACTTAATTGTAGGTCAGAGGATACAGCAAAGATCGAACAAATAGACGGGAAATTGAGATTAGGGGGTATACGAAAAAGTATGCATGACTCTGACATGTCGAGTCGAATACAAGGAAAACCATAATCGAACAAGACAAAAAAAGGAACCGACTCCACAATCCGAGCCGCACCACCCTAAGCGATAGAAACAACCACCAGTCTGAACTTCCTCCCTCTCCTCCTCTCCTCCTTCCTCTTCCCCTTCTCTTCCCTCCTCGCCTCCTTCCTAACCCTCTCCTCAGCCTTCCTCAACTCCCTACTCTCCTTACACTGCACCTTCAACGCTTCCTTAATCTCTTTACTCTCCGCTTTAGCTTGCTTCTTCATTTGCTCCTCGTCAATACTAGAGATAGGACCTTGGGCTTTGATGGCGTGTTTGAGAGCTTTGTGTTGGTGTTTTAGAGCGCGTTTCGTCTCTTTGTGTTCGGCGCGCATCGCTTTCTTCTCGGCTTTGAGGGTGGCGCGGGTACCTGGGTCGACATCGGAAGAAGAAGAGGAGCTGGATGAAGAGGAGGAGGCAGTGGAAGAGCCGGTGGAAGTCCGGCGTAAGTTCGATCCCTCCGCACTCAACGTCGACGCTGTTCGACTATGTCCACACCCTCCCCCCACTTTCCTTGACTCGACATCCCAATCGGGTGGGAGACCTTGTCCACCAGGCCCACTTAACCTCTCCGGTCCTTTCGCCAAAACCACTTCCATTTTTCGGGGGTGGAAGAATACCTGGAAGGAATCGGCGTGAGTGAGTGAGTGAGTGGTGGAGGAGGGAGAGGGGGAGCGTACTTGGTTCCAAATATTAATCAATTCTCCAACTGCCAAACATTTCTTCTTCATCATCCGATAATGCATCGCTTTCCCAACAATAACACCAGTAACACCCCCAGCAATCCCAAAAGTCAAACCCCCCGCAATACCCAGCACAAGCGCACTCCCAACAAACTTCTCACCACCCTTCAACGTCCCAGCTTCCTTCAAACTACCCAAGAAAGAAACCCAATCTAGTTCTTGGATGTCATGTGTAGCGAACGGGTGAGCTTCGGGAGAGACGGCGAGAGGCAGGGTAGTAGGGAACCCCGAGCTGAGATGTCTTCCGTTCGCATAGATGGTCATCGGTGCGAAGGGCATGTACGGGAGGTAGGGTGGTACCGGGCGGGAGAAGGAGGGGGGTTGCGGGAGGTATGTAGGAGGTGGTTGGGAGGACATGGGGTAGAATTCTTGGGATTGGGGTGGTGGAGGTGGACCAGCTCCGAAAGGAGCATCACGTGGTACCTGTTCCTTCTCGTCAACCCACTCAGACCCACGCTTTTCGTCGGTTGGATGAGTAGGGGTGGGTTGGTTGATGCCGAGTGTATCGTACGATGGTGGAGTTTCGACGTGAGCTTGTGATGGGGGAGGACCGGGAGGAGGTGCGTAAGCGTTCACGTTCGGACTTCCTGTAACAGAGAGGTTCTGCAGGGAAGCCGCTAGATCTTGTTGGTCACCGCCGACGCTGGGTGTGGGGAATACTGGAGCTTGAGGACTAGGGTGCTCAGAATTGAGATACAAGTCGTCTGCGGGAGATTTGGAAGAAGTGGGTGCTGAGAGTTGCGTCATCTCTTGAGTTGTGCGGGGGTGGGGAGACGAGGAGAGAGCGAAGGGATTTTATACGGCCCAAAGCGTCAATCCGCTGCGGGCAGGGACAAACTTTATCGAATTGTCGCGAGGCTATGACTGCGGCGCGGTGCCGCTAGAACGCGTCTTTTGCCATACATGTCAGAATTGAATTGCGAGAACGCGAATCCAGCAGAGCCTTGCAGTGATTGCGCAGCTGATAAACGTGCAGTTGTCGTGTGGTCCAGACTTGCCCGTAAACGTCGGGTTAGGAGACACAGCCACCGCAGCAAAGCAGAGTACGCTATGAACTGATTGACAGCCACACGTCGCAGTGGGAATCAAGTGGTTTTGCTGAAGACCATACTGGCTGTGGTCTAACTGTTATCCAACCTCTTACGTATTGCGATGAGGACGAGCAAAAAGGCGAACATCTCGCGAGGGGAATCTTGTCGATGCAAACTATTGCACCGCATCTTAGACTCAAACATGGACACAGCCCGAGGAATGGAGTTCTCACGAAAATATATTGCTGGGGCACACCTATATACAAACACCAAGACTACATACCCCAACCAACGTCCGCCAACCCCATCACTAAAAAGAGTAGTTCAGTAAAAAAGAAATTTCAACTTCAAAACACAAGAGAACAGAATCAGAGAAGCCGGTATTTTCAAACCCCCACCACACAAAAAACCACCTCACAGACCCAGCACATTATTCACCAAAACGACGAGGAACGCACGAGTCCTCCGCATGCAGAGGTGGGGCGCAGAGCGGTGTGTGATGGGGTGTTCAACGAATGGATGAACTTGGTTTCGTCCTTTAACAGTACAAGGTGAAGAGGCTTACCTGGCCATTGACCTAATTGACGCTTAACTTCATGTTCACGCGCGGGGGACCTGCGAGGCAAGTGAATTAGTGTTGGTGATACGAAAATCGACGAAGGAAGAGAAGAGGAAAGCATCAGGTTTGATTGTTTTGGTAAAGGAGTATCCACAAGGAGGTTTTGGCCTCACAATTCGGAAGCAGAACTGAATTTTGGGTTCATCACAAAGAAAGCGCGAAACGCGACAGCGAAAAGGATGGAGCGAGCGCGGTGATGTGGAGATAAAACTCACTGTCTTGGATATATGTATCGATCGAGGTATGCAAGCTGAGCGCGCTATGAGGGTTGCCGCATCACCAAGAGACTGGAGGAAAACGAGCGAGGAGCAGAATTTATAGGGTGTGAAGGAAGGTTAAAGCTCCGCTCCAATATTGACACTCCGCTGTTCTCTTTATTTTCCAAGTCCTTCCTTCGAGTCTCCTCAAACCTCAGTCCTCCTACCTGATTTTCCATAGCTGCTCTATCTCCAGACGTGATACGAAGGGAGCTGAAGAGCGACCACCATGAGATGGAGGTGAAACACGGACTTGGTATGATGCAGGTGAGACTCCGCCATCGATCGATTCATTTTTTCCGCCCTTTCTTTGCTTTGATGATACCTATCCATACCGAGTTGGTGATACCTCATGAACCAATACTCAAAACATGCATCACCAACTGAGCTTTTTCTCCTTTTTCTTCCCTTCGTTCGTTCGAGTGGAGAATTCGGTGCTGATCTTGGTTTGTGATCTAGTGTTTCCTAACGTGGCCACTTATGCTATGGATTCGTTTCGGGTTTCTGCTGGGGCTTGTACCCGTTTTTGCTTCCTGACGAGTTTTGTTCAAGATGCGGTTGGCATGCGCTGGTCACTGTTGAATTGAAAAGTCAACGGACCTGTGATCATGCCAAGATCCCCCCTCGCCCCATCGCCTTCATACCACCGTGAGTTCTACCTCCTATTCGATATTTTGCTTCCCTTTCGTCTTTCCACCTAAAACTCCATGATGATTTCCATAAACTAATGACAAGCATATGTCCGACTTCTTGATGAAGGACAATTTTTGTTCGACTGATCTTCCTCTTTTTCGCTCTTCTATCATGTTGGTACGTTGCTCATCTCTGATATACAGTGCTAGATACATCTTGGATGGTGTGGTATGAAGGAAGGTGTATGAGATGATGACCCCTCGTGTTTGTGTGGTGCTTCGTTTGTCCTTTTCATCGATATTTATCGTAAGTAAGACTGGTTCCTCGTTGCCAAGCAATCCAATATGCCTGTCGCTACACAAGTGACGAGTGACTTTGTAAGATTCCGGTGCACCTTTCTCGTTGCTTCATTATCAAGACACCATTTGCTTTGGGTGTTGACGAATATCAAGTGATGAGGCTTCGATGAAGGGCGCTCCGAAAGGAAAGTTCTGTGCGGCGCACAGGAATTCCACCGCAACACTCGAACGGATGACTCATCCATAACACGTCAACACCATTTAGGTTTCTCCTTGAGGTCAATCTGCATTTCCGACAACGCAGTTCAAGAGAGTTCACGCCCCACTATGCTTATCAGAAGTCTCCAAGGTGATCGCAGTCTGATGGTAACGCCGCAGAACCCAGAGGTGAGATTAATGTACTTTGTATGGAACTTGGCAACTGCGACTCAGAGCCTTCGCAGTGATGGTTTCTCCACCTGATCAGCAAAATGACCTACAAGCGTAAATGAGGGATATCTTAGCGTCCGTTGTCGTTATCACCCCTCTATATTAAAGAGGTTGACTGTATTGGGGTGGTACCATCGAACAACACACCCACATCACTACCTTACTCCCTCACCACCTCAATCCTTCACCAACATGAAAGTACTTGTCCTTGGAGGTTCTCGCAATGTCGGCTACTACTCTGCCTTGAGGTTACTTGGTAAGTGCCCCTCTTTTTGCCCAGCCTCATGCCCTTCCATCGAGTTTAACCTGACTGCTTCCATCATCTCTCCAGAGAAAGGCCACACTGTAACATTTCTTCTTCGAAAACCGTCCGTCTTTGACGGCGACGCGAAGGTCCAATTCTTTGTCTCCTCGGGCCAAGCCAGGCTCGTAGAAGGGGACGCCATGAAAGCGGAGGACGTCAAACGCGCATGGGAAGTAGCCGGACAGGGCGAACCAGAAGGGATCGTCGATCTTTGCTTATTCACAATCGGTATGTTCGAGTACTCCTCCCCTCTTTTCAACCAGAGAACTCACCATATACATTCCAAATTAGGCGCAACGGCTGGAAAGATCTCCTTGACAAAAGGCATGGTCATCAACCCTCACAACGTCTGCACCCAATCCATGATGAACGTCTTATGCACCATGCCAAAACCCCGGACGACGAAAATCGTCGCTGTGACATCGAATGGCGTCAGCCCCGCGTCTCACGCCTCACTTCCATGCCCTCTGAAGGGACCCTACTCATACTTCCTCGATGGGCCTCATAGAGACAAGATTGGACTCGAACGTGTCCTTTATTACGTCGGAGGCAAGCCTTATACCGAGGCGGAGATGGGGGGTGAGCCTGGAGAGGATATCCTGGAGAAGGAGTGGAAAAGTCGTGAAGGGTTACCTGCAGAGGGAGAGTTTACAAACTCGGTCACTGTGAGGCCGGCGTTGATGACTGATGGGGACTGTAAGGGTGATGCACCTCCGAAGAAGGCAGGCAAGGCCCCGTATCGGTTTGCGGAGGGGAACTTGTCGGGGGCGTGGACGATCTCGAGGAAGGATGTCGCACATTTTATTGTGGAAGGTGTTTTGCCTGAATGGGAGATGTGGGCTGGTAAAGTTGTGACGATCGGCTATTAGTTGTTTTCTCATCTCTTTTTTATGTTTACTGCTTTCCTATTTGAATCCTCGAAGATTGGATATTTGGGACCAAATATTGTAGGTTCTATCGTTTGTGTTGTACGTTACATATTCAAGCTGGGCTGTCTCGCTATATATTCCTTGATTCGCCATTGAGCTCTACCTGCACACTTCACAGTTCCAATCATCGTGGCTTTCCATGCGAAGATGAAGGCCATTTTCAGTGAAAGGGAAAGATATCAAAAACGCGAAGCCTATTGAAAGCTGGAGGCCTACCTGCAGAACCTAGTATGGGGTCCTGGACTTGGTCTCGCGATAGACCGCCTGCGGACCTCAAGCCTCAGCACATCACCTGGCCGAAGTTCTATCTAATCTGGATTCGAATGCTCAGCTGGACTCTTGGGCTTCGTTTTCGATCCCATCTCCTCCCCCGTCCTTCCTGTCTCCATAAACCTCGGTTCTACTCCACGACGTTGACGAACATGGGCGCTCAGGCAACACATACGGTCGATACCACCAAGAGGTTGGAGGCGTTGAGGGGGTTAATGAGCGGTGGGAAGGTTAGCGTGGACGCTTATGTCGTTCCTAGTGAAGATCAACGTGAGTGGTTGTGTTTGACCTGGACTTGGCTGGTTGTTGATCTTGGGTTCGGTGGGTGACAGACTCCAGCGAATACCTGGCACATTGTGATGAGAGGCGCGCGTTCATCTCTGGGTTCAATGGATCTGCTGGTGAGAATCCACGGGCGCCAGCGTAGAATCCCCGACGTTGACTCCTCGTTCGTATGGTGGGTCTTAGGATGTGCGGTGATTACCAAGGATCAAGCATACTTGTTCACAGACGGGAGGTATTTCTTGCAAGCAGAGAAACAACTAGACAAGTGAGTACCTTGTCCTTCTCCCACTCCAGGACCTGCGCTAAAGTATTTATCTAGGAATTGGACTCTTATGAAACAAGGACTGGCAGGTATGCTTTCCTTGCTACCATTCATACGTCCATCTCACCAGTGTCGTTAGATGTGCCAACATGGAAAGAGTTCGTATCAAAGGTCTGTCCTCCTCTCCACCTCTCTCTCTCGTATGAAATGTCTCACATTATGAACAGCGTCTCGAAACCAAGACACGTCTCGGGATAGACCCATCCCTTATATCCGCTGGTCCGTACCCCTTCTTATGCCCACACACGTTCCTAGCCATACATTTATTGACGCACCTACAGGTGACGCCCAGTCCTTTGAAGATGGCCTCAATACCCGTGACTCCACCCTCGTGTCCCTAGAACAGAACCTAGTAGATATCGTTTGGGGATCTGAAAGGCCTTCCAGACCTAAGAGCGCTGTCGAGCCTCTCGACGTCAAGTACGCTGGTGTGTAACGTTTGCCCCTCGTGAGGTACATTGTTGCTGAATTAGGCCATGGGGTTCAAGGACAAGCGCATCATGATAAAATCGCTAAAGTTCGTGAAGAGTTGGAGAAGAAGAAGGTTAAGGCATTGGTTGTTACGATGTTGGATGAAGTTGCTTGGTTATTCAACTTGCGCGGGAGTGATATTGATTTCAACCCTGGTTTGTCATCCTTCTTTACGACTGTCGCCCAGATAGCTGAACTGTTTCTTCGAAACCTAGTATTCTTCGCATACGCGGTGGTAACTCCGTCAACTACCTCGCTCTTCATCGACCCTGCCCAAGTGTCGGACGCCGTTCGTGCGCATCTCGGCGATGATATTGAGATTAGGACGTATGATGAGTTCTTTGGGTATTTGAAGGGTCTTGGAGAGGAACTGAAGCTCGGTAAAGACGAGGTACGGTCATTGGTTGTCGGAAGGCTGAAGAAGACGAGACTGATTTGCGTTCTAGAAAGTTCTAATTGGTGATAAGTCGAGCCAAGCCGTGGCCAATGCCCTCGGAAAGGTCAGCTTACCCTTCAAGTCCCTTATCTACCTATCCACCTGCTCATATTCCACTGATGTTGTCAGGACAACATTAAAATCGCCCGTTCACCGATAGCATCACTCAAATCAATCAAGAACTCCACCGAGGTCGAAGGGTTCAGGGCATGTCATATTAGGGATGGAGCGGCGCTAGCAAAGTACTTTGCGTGGCTTGAAGAAGAGTTGACCGTGAAAGGGAATGAGGGGTTGAGTGAGTGGAAGGCGGCGGAGAAGTTGGAGGGATATCGGTCGTGAGTCGTTAATTGTTATACACGTGTGGATGTTGTTGAGGGGTTGCTTCGTCATAGGGAGGGTGCACTGTTCAAGGGGTTATCTTTTACGACCATCTCTTCGACGGGACCTAATGGAGGTCAGTGATTTGTCACCATTTGACTATTCAAGTTTCTGGGCTGTGAAGTTGATTCGTTGACGGCGTGTAGCGATCATACATTACTCTCCCGACCCTAATGATTGTGCCATCATCAAGAAGGACCAGGTCTTCCTTCATTTCCCTCCCCCAACTTTCTGTTGCTTACCAGTCACTTTCATGTTCTAGATCTATTTGTGTGATTCCGGAGGACAGTATTTGGATGGGACTACTGACGTTACTCGGACATGGGTATGAACTCCCATTCCATATTTTCAACCGATACTGATACCTCTTTTTAAAGCATTTCGGTACCCCGACTGCGGAGGAGAAGAGAGCGTTTACCAGGGTGTTGCAAGGCCATATCGCGATTGACAAGGCTGTGTTCCCTAATGGGACGACAGGTACGTTTTTGGCTGTTGTGTTAGGGAGAAGACTCGTTAATGTTGGTCGACTTTAGGTTATGTGATGTGAGTGTTGCAATAGATTTCGCTGGATGGGTTGAATGGATGATTTTTGTAGTGATTCATGGGCAAGGAGAGCGCTTTGGGAAGATGGTTTGGGTAATATGAGTTTCGTACCCTCCACGATCCAAAGCCATATTGACAAAGGTTCATCTTCATCTTTGCAGATTATCGGTAATTGTGGATCAACTCTGTGAGTGCTTCTGGACCTGATTGCGGTCGTTCAGACATGGTACTGGCCACGGTGTCGGACACTTCCTGAATGTCCACGAAGGCCCCCATGGGATTGGCGTGCACATCAGTGCGTTTACCAATCTTTTCGTCGACTTCTTACGCTGGTGTTCAACTTCTCTAAGCCTATAACAGCACCCCGTTGAAGGCGGGGATGACTGTTTCCAATGGTACGCTTTGCACCTGCACTTTTGGTGGTTACTCCTCACGTTCCACAGAACCTGGTTATTACGCTGATGGGAAGTTTGGTATTCGGATTGAGAACATCGTGATCGTTCAGGAAGCGAAGACCCCGAATAACTTTGGGGACAAGGGCTTCTTGAGCTTTGAGCATGTCACAGTGGTCTGTCCTTCCTTGTCGTCAAGTGATTCTCTTGCCTGACTTGTCTTCTTACCGTAGTGCCCGATCCACAAGAAACTCATCGACACGGAATTACTTACAGCACAAGAGAAGACTTGGCTCAATAACTACCACGCCGAAACTTGGGAAAAGGTCTCCCCTCTACTCCAGAATGACACTCGTGCTTTGGAGTGGTTGAAGCGAGAGTGTGCTCCCTTGTAGTAGTTTGTTTCTAGGGATGCGAGAACAATGTCGGTTTCCATTCTCGACTTTGTTTTCGCATGGACTGGATTGTTTTGTCGTACCGCGGACTGCGAGACGTATTAGTTGATCGTGAATCTGTGTTGCTACCATGAAGTTATGTATACCTTCGCATGAAAGCAATACAGATTCTGGACATGAGAGTCGCGGAGGGTCAGGTGTGTCGCTTCCCAGAACGTTAAGCGCTCGGCGATTGCAGATAAACAGATTATCTTCCGGAGACACCTATCACCGCCGCTGAGTATCCAACTCTACCTGATGCTTCTGACATTCGCCGCTGACCTAGACCTTGTTTGATTCCTTCTGTTCCATTTCATGGTCCACAGTCAACAACACTATGTCAATATGATACAGAGTCACGACATGAGTATGGGCGCTTAAGAAGAGTTTAATCGCTCGGCCTTTGCCCGAGTATAAATGGTACGTTTTCAGACACGTCGTGGGACACAATCGGCCCTCTTTCTTAACCTGTGTTTTCTCATCGGTTTACAGCAGAATGGTGGTCTGTGCTTGTGGAGTTTCGCTCAAGATTCATGATATGGAGGCACATTTGAAGGGTAGGAGGCACAAGGAACTTTTGGCTCGAGAGAATGCCACCTCTACGGGGAGGAAACTCAGTAATGGCCCTGTATCGGGGCCACCCAGCAAGGTTCCTGCGCCGAGCACATCGAGAAAGGACCCTGCGCCCACACCCTCCCACAATGGATCTTCGCCATCACCCTCTTGGGCTAGACCACAGCGCAATCGTGCTCAGCCACGCGCCCCAGCATCTTCATATCGCTGCGAAATATGCCAGATCCGACTTGACAACCTGGAAGGGTATCTTCGTCATGTTGAAAGCCTACAGCACCGACAGACGGTCACGCGGGCCTCGGCCCCCGTTGGGGACAAGGATGCCCCACCTCGTGGAGTCTTTTGCATTTTCTGCGAGACAAACGTACCAACTCATACTTTTGCTTCCCATCGTCAATCGCCTGCCCATGTAGAAAAGGAGAGGGTTGCTGCTATGCGTGCGGAGGTTGAGGAAGCAGCATCTGATAAGAAAGGGATCTCAATATCACCGCCAGACGGGAGTGTAGACTTTGGCGTCTTGGAGATTGACGAAACTCTTGGGTCGTCCGTCACGCAATCAGTCGTTATGATTATATCGAATACTCAATCCACAGGACGAGTTGCTTTGACGGAGATCCGCCTCGCTTCTTCAGCTCGCAAGAATTCCCGTGGTGTCAGGTGTGCTCCCTCGTTTTTGCGCAATGCTTCTCAGTCGTAATTGGCGTGAATGTTGTCAGCTTTTCAGCAACATTGGTGGGCAAGTCCCAGTCAATCGAGCAGAGTTCGACTCGGTCGGCGCTGGTATTGTTTCACCCATCGTATGAGGGCAGGTACGAGGACACGGTCGAATTCTTGTTCCACGATACCCGAGGAGACGAGAGATTCGTTATAACACGACGTGTCACAGCGATAGTTGGCTCCGAGGAGGACTATGATCTGCTGAAACCCTCGGCTCCCTATGCCAAACCAATAGTCAGGCCTCTGGAACCCGAGGAACTGGTGATACCTGGCCTGAGGCCGCCCACCTGGTCAGATGTCAGGTTCCGCAATCCGCTTCCGGAGTACCCACCTCCCAAGGACCTGATTGACGCCGCGTATGGGCGCAACGGTTGGAAGGAGGTGAAGTCGAGATTCTTACCCAGAATCTTCGATGTGATCTCCCACGCGAAGTGGTTTCAAGTACTTCTTCATATCGAGGAAGAAAAGCAAAGGTAATGGTTTCTTGGGTATCGCATCAATGCTGATGGAATACTTGGTAGACGGAACTTGGATCGGTATTCTCAGAGTGGTGTGGAGCTGCGACCAGATTACCCCCGGTATAGGTATGGCGGAGAACACTTGCCCTCCCCCATGCTATCCGCTCATTGCTATCGCATTCTAGCTTGAAGGTGAAAGGCCTACTAGAGAAGAGGCCTTCCATCATCGTAGGCGACACGATTCTAGCAAAACGCACAGACACCGATGGACCCTGGTTCGAGGGCTGCGTTCACGCAGTCCGTGGCGACACCATTAGTCTACGATTCGGGGATGAGTTCAATACTTACCGAGGGAAAATCTTTGACGTCAGGTTCAAATTAAATCGTATGCCACTGCGTCGCATGCACCAAGCTCTATTGGCATGGGGAGCCGCACCACGTCTCACTTTCCCTGGCCCTGAACATGCTTCATACGGTCTTGTGGATCCGATGTTGGTGGATGCCATTCAGGCTCAGCTCGTTAACCGTACGATCGCACAAGACAAGGAACAACTGTGCGCTATCGCGGCGATTGTCAATCAGCCTCGCGGTAGTGCGCCTTTCATTATTTTTGGCCCGTAAGTTCCCACAATTCAATACACCCCCATTACTGAACCTGGCTCCAAGGCCAGGAACAGGAAAAACCGTAACTTTGGTCGAAGCTATCCGACAGTTGTTAGCAGACCCTGATGCAAGAATCCTTGCATGTGCCCCAAGCAATCTTGCTGCAGACACAATCGCTCTACGATTGAAAGACATTGGCCCAAGCCAATTATTCCGCATGAACGCGCTCTCTCGGGCACTTAATGACCTTATGAACATTTCCCCGACATTGAAACCATTTTGTCAGATCAATGGGAACAGTGTCTTCGCCATCCCCCCTATCGAAGATCTCCTACGCTTCCGCGTCATTGTCTCCACCTGTGTATCTGGAGGTATCCCGCACGGCGTTGGTCTCAAACGTGGCCATTTCACGCATATCTTCGTCGACGAAGCTGGTCAGGCTTCTGAGCCCGAGGTGATGATACCCATCAAGTCGATGGCTGGCGATCACACCAATGTGGTACTTGCAGGTGATATCAAACAACTTGGTCCTATTATTCACTCCACCATTTCGCCGGAGTTTGGATTGTCACGAAGCTACTTGGAGCGCCTAATGGCACGCAACATATATAACCTCCACGAGCGCATGGGTATCACGTACGTCACCCAGAATTTTCTACAGCCCCTCCACTATTTGCTCACGAGTATGAATTGTCAGAGTTGTGAAGCTGCTCAGCCAGCATCGCTCCCATCCATCGATCATAGAATTCTCAAATGAGACGTTTTACGATAACGAACTGCGACCGTGTGGCGATCACGTCATCACCCATAGTCTGCTGAGCTCCGGAGTGCTCGTCAAGAAGGGCTTCCCCGTTGTATTCCACGGTATCACCGGAAGAGATCTTCGAGAGGAGACATCCCCGTCGTTCTTCAACATTGAAGAAGCCACCGTGGTCAAGAGATACTGCGAGGATTTACTGGATGAACACAAAAGCCTCAGTATGTATATCTGATTTTAACCTCCATATGAAAATCCTCCTAAACAGGCGTCTTACAGAACCAGAGCACATTGGCATTATCTCTCCTTACCACGCACAATGCGTGAAAATCACGAACATTCTGCAGAAAAAGTACAAGGACATTAAAGTGGGGAGCGTTGAAGAGTTTCAAGGACAGGTGATATAAGACTTGTCAACTTTCGGCGGTTATGGAGTAGCTAACCTTTTGTTCAGGAGCGACGGGTGATCATCTTGTCCACGGTCCGAAGTAACCTGAATTTCGTCAAGCAAGATATTAGACAGACATTGGGGTTTGTTGCGAATAAACGTCGCTTGAATGGTGACTAATCGTTTTCTTGTGCCTCCTTTGCATGACTTATTCCTTCTTCTAGTTGCCATCACCAGAGCCCAGGCGCTCCTCATCATAGTCGGCGATCCAGTCGTGCTATCGTTAGACCCTACGTGGCGAGCATTTTTGAACTTGATTCACAAGAACGGTGGCTGCAGGGGAAAGGAAATTGACTGGGACGGTAACGAGGCCGTCGACTACGACGGCGGAGTTGCAGCGTACGCTCAGCAGCGGCGCACCACCGCCATGAAAGATATGGAGGAGATGATTGTCCGGCTGAGAGCACACGTGGCAGCCCGCACTAACGATTCAGTCCCCTTCCAAGAACCTGATTCAGATGTCGAGTCCGATGGCGACGCATACGAGGATACGCCATGGAGGGAATATGATTGATGATGTCTCGCAATATATCGAAGCAAAGCTACCATACCGGTACCCAGTAACGATACAGTTGGTGTATTTATCTATCTACATGAAATCAGTTCGTACATTCCCTGGAAATTAGGAAAAACAGGAAAGAATAAGTGATTGCTTGGTATACACTGCAGTGCGACACGAAGATGTCCATCCGAATGAGCCAAAGGAAAATACAAGATAGAAGGCAAAGATGAAATATACGGCATTGAAGGCGCCGGGAAGGCTTCAAGTCATTCTCAATCATTTCAGCAGTCGTTTCCGCTCAACGATGAGACCCGACACAAGCACATGAAGGAGATGATCGAGAACAAGTTCAGAGAGGGGGGTGAACATTGCGAGCATAGGGGGAACCTTGGATTTGACGCCGTTGTCATCCTTCATTCGGGATGGGTAAAAGGTGGCGACGTGGAAAAAATCAATGCCGTGTCCGCGATCTTGACGTTCCTTCAGAAGACACTGAGAGGAAAAGATGGGTATGATTCAGTACCAATAATGGAGCGCAAGCGGGAACAATATTACTGACCATCATCTTTGAGGGTTCACTCGTATTCCACAAAATCGGTGACATTTTGGGGAACTCCCATAACATCGATGACTTCCAGCCATAGGCCTTCTAGAGGAAAGCACACTGATGAATCTAATGAAGCCCTTCTCAGAAAGACATGTCGCCACATACCGTGGGATGACCACCATTGCCTGGCTTCAACACATCCGATATCCATGCTGTAGTGGCACCAATTCGAACAGTACCAAACTTTTTACCAAAATCTGGATTTCCAATTCTGTGATAAAACAGATATGATGTGAGCTGCAGAACTAACAGATGTTATTACTCACTCTATTTCGGCTATATCCTCGTTTGAATATCCACGATAGATTGTGGTGATATACGACCTCTCCGGAACGAAGCAATTCATTCCGACTGTGATCCGATACAACTGAGGGGGAGTTCCACCTTGTAGTGAAGAATTCTCGGGGTTGGTATCAACGACGATCATGGTGTTAGGACCTCGAGGAACGAAGGAATATCGAGGAACAGTCCATTCAGACGAGGAGTGACTTCCTCCACTTCGAGAAGTTTGTGACCGGTGATCGGCGATGGGGGGACTTGGCGTACGTCCCATTCTTAAGCTGGATGGAGGCTCCCGGTTTTCCCCTCTGCTTCGATCGCTGCTAGAGCTGGTACCCGTTGAGGGTTGCCGACTAGAGGAAGGTCTCGGACTAGTTAGGGGAGGTGAGGGAGGATGGTCGGCACGCTGCCAGTCCCGGCTATCCTCCAGAGGGAGGACTGTTGTCCTCGAGCTGATGTGGTAGAGCTCATGCAAAGCATTGAAGTTTCTAACTAAAACGTCAGTACTTCTTTCCCGTCGAGATTCAGTATACGCACGGACGCAGATCGGGACTACCGCGAAGATTATCAAAGTGTGGTATGTTTGCGGCATCGTATGGATATATTGGCACTGGGCGGGCCATGGTGAAAGAGGCTCGTGTGCAAAGACAACGGGCCAACACAAGGCCAAGTCATTGACTGACTAGATGACTGACGAAATAGCGAGGTTGGGAACCAGCATTCCGAGAAACCTTGGCTGAACAGCCACCAACTTTCACAGCACGAACGTGCGTGCTGTGATAGGTCTCGTAATTGGGCGCTTATGTTCCAGTCCTTTCCAGTCGCCGGTTCATGTGAGCTTCGAGCTGTATTTTGGTGTCGGCACTGCAGATTGCAGGACCCCATGGGTACATATCAAAGGCATAGGAGTCGAAGAAGACAACCTCCCGACTTCGGCTTGACCATACTTCCATAATTAAGTACCGACCTGTGCAATGCCGGTTCGCCTGCTTCTTTGATCCCAAATCTGGTTCAAACTGCAATGGTGTTTACCCAGTGACCACAATATTTACTGGGCTACAATGGGACCAAGAGACCAGAAAGATTGCACATTATTGGTTTCGGAGGGTGTACCAAGTCGGCTTGGTAGGTATGGATACCTACTAGCAACTGACACGTCATAGATTTCTGCACGTCAAGGTTCCAATCAGACAATCGCGTTGGAACGAACCCCGAGCCACGACTCCCACAATGCGGCCACGGTGACCCGCTCTTTCATAACTAGGTTCAACGTGGTGGAATTTGAAGTACGGGGTCGGTGGAATAGATGGAAACGAGTATGTGGTGGCCTTGAGGTAGGTGAGGTATTTGAGCTGGGCGTAGCGCCTCTCGGGCCAGAGAGATCAGACTATCGCCAAGAAGGTTATCGCCAATCCCTTCCGTAAATGAAATGGATGCGTGGAGCTTCTTGGCGAATTGGTTGCCTTCGGACTCGAACTTTAGTGGTAACAAGCCTGCAACTAGGTGGTGGTGACCAAATAGCACTGAAGAGAATGGGGGAGGGGATCAGAGCCGACCGTGGAGCGGTAAATGCAGAGAGATTAGAATTCGGAAGACCTGATTAGGCTCGTTGGAGGAATTCCACAAGAGAACCACGTTTTACAGCTTCCACTCTATGGTTTGATTCCAGTCAAAAGCAAGCTAAGATAAGAAGAACCTTTAAGACGCATCTCACTGCCTAGTCAGACAGTGAGCGTAAGATACCCTTTCCCCCAGGGGCGAGGATGTCCGAGATCGTGTACGCATCGTTGTTACCCAACGACACTATACCAATCTTGTCCTCGTATTCTGGGTTTCCAAGCCCGATTGTGCAGGTAGATGAAGTTTACGAAGACAGCGAGAGGCAGAGAATCCTTACTCAACCTGGGTAAATTTCCTCCCGCTTCGTCGGATGGTAGTGGTGTGAGACCTATCCGGAGCGAAGAAAATTGACAGATATAGTGGACCGCGCATGGTCAGCTCGTTCATCTGGCGGTAATTCTGCATGCTCGAACGCAAGACGATCACGACATATATAGGAACCTTGGTGATGGAACTCGAATTTGGAAGGTCCAGTTGATGAGAAATGCAGCGAGGAGAAGCGAGTTATTTTCTCAAGTTTGATGGTTGTTGTGTGGTCTGCAATCCGTGTGATATGACCACAGGTTATTCAGATCATCTACTCAATCTGGATGCATATGCGCTCACCTTTGACTTCTAGTGGATGCGCCGGGCGGTGATAATTGGTGGTCGGTCTGAGACGAATGAGCTAATAAAGGTGCTTTGAGATGGTGGGGGGTGTAGGCGAGCGTTTCAGCGTTGGTAAGCTCAGGTTGCCGCTGTGATCCACAAAGCGCGGCCCTCCTAGGTGCGGACACAAGGAATGCCAGTTGCAACAAGATTTGTGAACGTGCGTTGCCGTTTTGAATATTATCATTAGAAACCCCGTGAGCGGTGAGATGACAAGAGGTATGGATACCTTCAGAATACGGATCCAGAATATGAAGTCCACCCATTCTGTACAATTGTCGAAAGGAAAGGGTTCAGCTTGAGTCTGTCAGTGGACAAGAAAGGTTTTGCTTCCGTCCCGACTCTCGATCGCGCTCAGGTCCATGTGATGGTCTTCAATGGACCTCAGTTCATTGCAATGGTCCACTACATAGGAACATGGCGAGACCCATTTCGGACCAGGAGAACTACGCAAGTTGGAGGGTCACCGCGATGTCGTTACGAGTGGCAAGCAGACATCTCATCAAAGGCCGGAATCCGGAATCCAGTTGTTTCCAACATATTATCTATTCGTTGGTCCGTTTCTTGCCTCAGAACCTAATAAAAAGCTGAGAGCAGTCCTTGTTGCCACATCTCCGTTAACGTTTGACCTCCAACCGCCTCCCAAGACTTAACAGTACAAGTGCTCAACGACTAGTCCCTGCTCGGATGGATGCTTTATCTCCCTGTCGGATGACTTATAATGAAGTGTAACAGGAAACTACTGGTCTTTCTCAACCAGCCCGTTCTCAAGAAATGCTACAGAAGCCACAAACGTGAATGTTCCGAACTTGCGGGGAAACCCAAGCTGGGCCTTCGGACACCCCTCTCAAAATCTTTGAAGACAGATCGTCTATATTGACACCAGAAAACGACGAGACTGTCATCAAGTTGACGCACACTTCGATCGCTGATCTAGTAGAATAGACGGTGGCCTGCCACGGTGCCGCTCGAATGATTTTTGCCCACGACGGTTAACGAGCTACAGTGAGGCAACAAACCAAAAGGGTCGCATATTATTGGACGTGTAGTGGAACAGCCCCGAGGACGGCGAGGACGGGCATGAAGCTCCTTCCCTCACTTCACCCTGCATTTCCGTTCACACTTACCCCTAAAAAAGCCCTGAACCAATGATGACTCCCTCCGCCATGGACACCCGGCCCTTCGTGCATCTCGCTTCAAAGTCAACGTCGGGTAAATTTAAAGTCCTGCAGTAGATGGGGTAACGAGAAAGGAGTATGTGGGGGTTTTCTGGTTGGTGGGGGAAATCGAGATTGATATAGGTCCTTTTCGCCGACAGAGATCAACAGGTGGCATGAGATGAAATCTCGTCGGATGATGCGAGTGCCACAACTTACCCAACGGGATAGCAGGAGATCGTTAGGCTAGGCATACATGGGAAGACGGCCTATTACATCGCAACGTCATTCACCCCAAGACTCGCCTTCTCTCAATGATGAGAGCAGAGACAAGGACGGGAAGGCGAAGGGTATTGTCAATGTTTTTTCCAAACGAAATGGACGCGGGAACCTTCTTGGTGATTCGGTTGCCTTCGAATTGGACGCTTGGAAATGACAAGGAAGCGAGCAGGTGTTGTGCTTTTCCATCCACGACCAGATAGCACTGAAGAAATTGGAGGGGAGTATAAGAGCTGGCCGTGAAGCGGTAAATGTACAGATTATAGTACAAACCTGCTTGATCTCCAGGGTGCAATTCCACAAAAGAACCACATTGTTGAAATTCCACTGTACCGTATGTTTCCAGCCAAAAGCAACCTGAAAAAAGTAGTAACTAACGAGACACTCCTCGCTGCCGAGTCAAATAGTGCCCTTACCGTAAAAAACCCGTTTTTCCCAGTGGTGAGGACGTCAGAAATCCAGTATGTGTCATTATTATCCAACCAGTATGCGGCGTTATCCAACCAAACTGTGCCAATCTTGTCCCCGTACTCTGGGTTACCAATCCTAAATACATAGGTAGATTAGGGTTACCGAGAGAAAACGAGATGCAAAGCATTCTTACTCCACCTGTGCAACTTTCCTTTCGCTTTGTCGGATGGTAATAGTGTGAGATCTGTCCGGAGCAAAACAGTTCAAACTGACAGATATGGTGGACCATGCAACGCGAATTCGTTTATCTGGTGGTAATTCTGTATGCTCGGGTGCGATGACGATCATGAAGTGGGGACCTTGGTGATGGAACTCGACTTTCGAGGGGAGAACCGGAAGTGGCTCGAGTTTCGGGATTGTTATTTGTGATTCTGCTTTGAATGATCTGTTTTGTCTGACCCCTGGTTATTCTGAGCCGTCAATTAAGTGGGATACTTTCGCACTCACTTTTCGCTGCTACTGGTGGATCCACCTGGCGTTGATAGCAGGTTATTATCCTGATATGAGGAAGTTGGCATGGTAGTTGAAGGGGTGTGGGTGAGCGCTGCAGCGCTCGTGAATGAAGGGCGATGAATGATTGTGATCCCGTAAAGCGCGGGCCCCCCTAAGAGCAGACATAAGGTACGCCAGTTGTAAGCCTACGTTCGCGAACGTGCGTTGACCATTTGAGGACTAGAAACCCCCTTGAAGGAGGCCGTGTAAGTGACTGAGATGACTGAGGTGTGAATACCCTCGGGATAAGAATTTTAGCGTGGTCCGTTCAATTTGTCGCAGAACAAAGGCTTGGACTCGAATCTGTGAACGTACGTACCAGAAAAGCATCTCGATCGTGTTTCAGAGCCGGTACATACAGGTCCGTGGGATGGTCTTCTGTGAACCAAGGACCTCGGGACTCCCGATGTCCCAGGCCTCAGGACCCAAACGCAAGTTGGAGGGTCACCATGATGTCGCTACGACTGGCAAGTAGACGTCTCATCCCAAAGGCTGGAATCCGGAATCCAGCTGTTTCCAATGTGTTATTTGCTTCGTCGGTCCGTTTCTCGCTTCAAAGCCTTACGAAAAGCTGAGAGCAGCCCTTGTCCTTGTTTCTGTCTCTCCGTCCGAAGCACATAGCTTCCAGCAGCCTCCCAAGACCTAGCAATGGTCAACGGTGTCTTGTCCCTTCCCGTATGGATGCTCTATCTTCCCGTTGAATAGCTAACAATGAAGTGCAACAGAAAACTACCGGACGTTCTCAACCAGCCCGTTCCCAAGAAATGCTACCGAAGCCCCCGACTCAGAAATTCCGAATCGACGGGGAACCCAAGCTAGCCCCTCAGACGCCCCTCTGAAAATCTTCGAAGACAGGGCATCGATATTGACGCCAGAGAACGACGAGATTATTGTCAAGTTGGCGCAATTGGAGTTGGAGCCCGATGCCACGAAATATTTCAAGCTCATCATGCACCACATCCAACTGCTTGGGATGTATCTAAACAACGTTGACGTAGAAGTGCGTCCGTTACCTCCCATCCCAGTCCCTCACAGACTACTGACTTGGTCCGTCATCCCAGACCTTCCGATCATCACCCACAGAACAGGACTCCTCTATAGCTCGAGGCCGCGAAGCTCTCGTCTCATTAGCATCTGCAATTGACAGATGGATGGAGTTCGGAGCACGAGCTTCTACCCCAGAGACGCTAGAAGATCCTGAACTTCAGGAAGTTGCAAAGTATATCAAGCTCAACACCCGAATTATCGACATGTATCGTCAAAACGCCCTTCCTGAAGGTCAAACTTGGGAGAACGTGTGCGATATTATTATCTTGTCGCTTTATTCTGCACATGAACCGTTGGAGAAGGTGGTCAGTGGGGGGAGCTCCGTTGTGAAGGAGGAGGAGGAAGCAAAATGATGGCTGGAGCGACTCTGGCATGTTTTTTGGATACGGGGGAACGCCGTAGCACGAAAACTCGATTGATGAGAGGACCTGATCCTACCGGACTTGCGACTTTTTCACTGCTACCGAGGGATCAGTGAGGGTGACGAGTAACAGCAAGTCGACAGAATCGCCGTAGGCCCGGGGTTCGCTCACCATAGTTCCAACCCCACCTGAAGGTGAAGAATGGGTAGATAAAAAAGCTTAATAGAAATGCGAGATCCGATAATTCAACACTGCAGGAAGCGACAAGCGACCACAATAACATCCAACGAACCATAATACAAGTCCAAATCGTCTCTCATCCAACACCATATCAACTACTAATCCAGTGGTCCATCATCAACCCACCACCTTGGTGAACGCCCAAAGATTCTCGTCAAGGTATCGACTTGTTTCTGCGTCGGCCGCGCCTTGTACGAATGCCGCTCGTTAGTGCAGACAGCGAGAATTTGGACGAAGCCTTCTCCGGGCACTACTGCCTCGGGAGGCGTCTTGGCGTCGATGCGACCAAAGTGCACAGTGAGTTTGACCCGTGTTTTCATCTTGATGCGTCGTAGACCGTATGAAGCAAGGGGAAAGGCATGGAAAACCTCCCTGGCACCGGGTTCGAGGCACTTGACACCAAAGTCCGTAAGCCACGCCCCTGGTACGGCATAACCGTAAAGTCGGATACGACGCCCAGGCCGAGGTAGACGTAACTCGAAAGGCTGGCGACGCGTTTGCTTTGGTGGTTGTGTGGCAACACTCGTACTAGGTTTTGGATGAATCTGAGTCAGGGAGTCAGCTTCGTTACGGCCGGGTTTAAGTTCAGTGAAGGGGACTCACTGGGAGTGCTTTCAAAGGGTCCAACGGCTGATCAGCCATGGCATCTGTTTACTTGATAATCCGTGGGCTACTTTGAGGAATGGGAGTCAAGAGGAGCAACAGGAGGACATGGAAACAGTTGGGGAGCCTGGAGTGGACTTGCGTGATGGAAACCTCTCACGCCACAGACGCGTTCTGAGCCTGACTCGGAGGTCGCCTGGCGAGGACTTCATCCTATAGGAACGTATAGGGATGAATTTTCGATTGCAAAGTTGAAGGAACATGCACTTTTATAATGTCAGGGATAACGGAAATACAAGCCTCATTCATTGAAGATACTGGAAACACCAACGACCATAATGCAACTGAGAAACCTCCACCATCATATGAACCAGTGCTAACTCTGAATCGGACGCCCATTGTCAACCCACCACCTTGGTGAACGCCCAAATATTTCAGTCAATGCATCGACTTGTCTCTGCGTTGGTCGCGCATTGTACGAGTCCCGTTCGTTGGTGCAGATAGCGAGAATCTGGACAAAGCCTTCTCCAGGAATGACGGCCTCGTGTGGGGTCTCGTTGTCGATGCGACCAAAATGCACAGTAAGCGCGACCCGTGTAAACATCTTGATACGACGTAGACCATACAAAGTAAGGGAAAGCTCGGGGAAAACCCCCTGGCACCGGGTTCGAGACATTTAACACCGAAATCGGCAAGCCAGGGACATGGTACAGCGTAACCGTAGAGCCGGATGCGACGTCCAGGCCGAGGGAGAGGTAGATCGAGAGGCTGACGGGGGGATCGTTTGGGTAGTTGCACCGCTCTTGGATGAATCTGAGTTGGGTGCCAGTAGGGTCAGATTTTCATATCAATTGGTTCAGTGAATAAGACCCACAGTGAGTTTCTCCAGACGGTTCGACAGTTGATTGATCTGATCAGTCATGGTCTGCCCGTCTAGTAATACCTGAATAATTTTTCGGAACGAGCAGCAGGGGAGAAACAGTTGAGGAACGCGTCGTGGAAGGTTCTCACGCCACACACGCGTCTTCCGCTGCACCAGTGCATATAGCTCAGTCATCACAAAATCGGCGCAACTCTTACAAGCGGATATAAAGCCCATATAAGGGCCACATTGCCAGGAATATTCAAAACTCTTGTGGTCCTCCTTACAAGCAGAGATAGTTCTATGTAGACCTTGGAGATAACTCAAGGTCTCCAAGCCTTCTCGGTATCTTGCAAGGAGACGACAAATACCCAAGCCTGACCGCCCATTATATGGTCATATATTCTTACCTGCTTTCGGGGCGGTACCTTCCTCGGAATAGATTCGATTCAGCTACGAGCCTACAGCGCGTACCACGGACGAAAAGGATTTGTAAAACTGTTATATTTCACAGCCCACTATGTACAACAAATATGTACCTACACAACGGACAGTAATAATA
>KL197714.1:118751-178514 GCA_000697665.1 Jaapia argillacea MUCL 33604
CCCCGCCGATTTTGTGATGGTCTGCAACTTTCTGACTCTCTGCAACTCTTCCGCCCCTCCGACCACCGGCTGGGAAAGTGTTACTTCTAATCCTCATTCGTTACACTCTGGAAGATGACTACTTATTACGGTCCATGGGCTGGCGTGATCACTGTGTGAGAGCAATGATTTCTCCCGTCCTCAATCAAACAGGCCCACCGTCACAGTCTCCACCACGTCTGCATAGCAGCTCTCACTACGCTTCAAATAGAGCAGAAAAAGTAGCGCCGTAGCGCCATCTTCTTTCTTCTGCCCCCTTCGACATTGCCTTCCTGTGACCACTCAGGCTATCACGATCGCAATCTCGGGAATAGGCATCAGCCTCCGCGGGCAGCTCGTCGTAAGCAAAGATCCTCTCCTCTGGAACTCTCCCTACCTGAGTTAGACACACTCATCGTGGCCAATACATGGATGCATGAACGGTTCACTTGTGCGAAGTTCAAAATCGACGTGTTTATCACTATCGAAACTCTCGGCGACCTTAGGCGGAGTTCAACTTCCATGACCCCAGCGATATGTTCGCCAACTGTGTACACGCAGCGCTATTCGTCTCCCAACCATACATCACCACCTGGTTCTCCGGAAAAAATCAGCGACGGGACCCACTCTGACTCCCGAATTTTGTCCAAATATTGCATGTCGGCTCACCTAGTCGTCTTGGGATCGCGTCCCAACCATCCATTTCCTCCTTCAGATCCAAGCCTGACCGAAAGACGTTGACAGGATCAACGCTACGGATTCTCTCATAGGATTTGGGCAAGTCAATGCATGGCTTCACATTGGCTCTCTCACCGACCAGGAGCCCCTTCGCGGAAGCTTGCCAGGAGGGGGAGGAAAGCAAGTCATGCCAGTACGGTTGCACCATCGATATATCGTTGATCGACCTGATAACTTCGTCCCCGTATCCCTATCTACCAATCACAAGGAACCTAAGTTCATCACCACGGACACCCAAACCTCGGGTTTCGCTGCCGTAAGGATCAAGTCACCTGCCAGGGGCTACATCTATACTTTCAATCGTAAAGCCTGATTCGTGACTATTCGTGTTCAAGGCGACATATGTATTTGAGGGTGGATGTAAGCCAGGCACGAACGATAACCGTGTAGCCCCCCTCCATTTCTACAAAGGGGATCGGTCGAAATCTAAACGCAAAATGTCGTCTCCTTCGATATCGGATCATACGTGCTGTTGATCTGTCGTCATCGAGCCTGAGCAAGTTACTGAGTCTTGACGGAGGCTATAGCGGCGAACTCGGGGAGGGTTGGGGCTAAGTAGCAGCGGGTTTCACTGGTCGTTCAGCGCCCAAAGTCCATCATGATCAGACATAAACGTTAACATGATGGGGGCTATCATATGCATGATCCCCAACCATCTCACGAAGACCTGCCACATACCATTCAGGGCCAACCTAACAAAGTACGATCCAACCCCACGATCTCACAAAGATAACAGGTAGCATTGAAAAAGCGGACGAACATCACCTACTGTAAGTATGTACACGTTGGAGGCCCAATCTGACAAAGACGATCCAACCCCACGATCTCACAAAGATAACAATCGCATTGAAGAGCAGGACGTCAATGGCACTTACGACCCATCACCTACAGTAAGGTACACGTTGAGTCCTGAAAATGTAAACGGAATAGACTTGAGCCGTCCGGCCAGCCTCATTCCCTTCCTCTCCCCTGGACCCCCAACCCTAAATGCCTGCGGCAGGGGGTTGTAAGGGCCATGATAGAGAGCGAGGGAGTTTACGGTATGAATGAGGAAATGACGGTGGCGGTTTGATTGAAAGGGGTGCATGCAGTAGATAAGTAGTATTTGATACACGGTGTTTGGGTTCGTACCATCCCCTTGTGTATAATTGGGTTGGTTTTCGGAATTCAGGGTTCTTTTGGTGCCTGACCCTGGTTGTGGTTGTGGTAAGGTATCGAGGACTGGAGTTGGGTTGCTGAGTTGTGAAGAGAGTTAATTTCATAAGGGTGATAACAGTGAGTAGGCCCGCGCAATTTAGGGACCCCAACAGTTTCGCTGGGCGGGGTGTGATCGATGAAGGTGAACTGTGGGATCTACGAGTGCGCTGGGCGTGAGGGGAGATGCTTGGCAGGAACATACTGGAGGGGGATCGAGGATTATCGGCGTAAAGGGACACAGAACTTCTTATTCACCGGTGTCTCGTCGGTGACTTAATGCTGGGTGCCTAAGGACCATGTCCGGCGGCTGAGATGAGTGATACGTCAAGAACGGTCCTGACTATCAAACGTCACGCAGCGTACGCGGATCAATGAGGGCAAGTGCAACGTAAGTACGTCCATGCAGATGTGGCTTGTGGAGTGGGAGGATTGATATGGTGGTTTTTCGGCGATTTTCCCTCACATATCGACGGAAGCCGATGGACCGAGGGCGGGAGTGGGAGGGAAGTACGTTCGTTCAGTGCTCCGAGAGCCTGTTATGGTTGGAGAACACTCACGAATGATGAGGGTTGGTGACGGAATATCTACTGGGTCGGTCGATAGAATTCAGACGGGATTTTTGCGACAGCAGGGGGTGCCTTAGCATCGCACGAGTGAAAAAGAGCGAGGAGGTTTTATGGCGCTGACGGTTTTGGTGTAATTGCGCAAGGGCGTGCAAAGTCTCGCGGGAAGAGAACAATAGAGTATCGAGGATGAAGAGTTGTTGCGGTGTCAAGTAAAGACGTACAAAGAAAGCCACGCTGCGTGGCTGGGTAACGTTCAATCGACACCATCGGAGGAATATGAATTGGGTGAATATGCGACACTGCCGAGGTGCCACGGAGACGGAAGTATTATTTGAGTTTTCTTGTCGATGGACTTGCTGCGTGTGACGAAAGTAAGACAGTGACCTCCATTGCCATAGCTGCAAGGGTGGGTGGGTAGTGTGCTGCACGGGCCGTTCGGGGAGGGACGTTTAGCGCGCGCGTGGACGATCGCAAAGGTAATCGAGGGTGATCTGATTGGAGAGAGGGACTCTTCTGTGGATCCAAATCGAAGGAGGATTTCCACGCAAAGACGAGCGTGTTTAGGCATGGGTTACTGGATGAGGACGAGTCGAAGGGGAACAGGCTCCGGCTATCCGGCGATGGTAGAAAGCGGCTTTCGGTGCCTGCTGATCAGGAACGAGCTGCATGCGGCGGGGATGTCGGATTGGTCGGAGGAGATAGTAAAGGGGCCGGCCGGGGACTGAAGGAGCAGCACTGTGCTGTAGTTGCGGTGATCACGAAATAAGTACTGTATTTGGGGGAAATTACAGCGAAAACGTGTTCAGGACGTGCGGGCTGCGACGGCGGCAAGCACACAGTGGGTCGGGAAAGTGAGAAGGTAAGTTACGCAAGGGGAACCGGAGTGTGGGAATACGGCCGGAGGGGTACCGGAAAGGGATGTTGATATACAACTGCCAGGCACGCACAGCAAAAGTGGAGTGATCGAAGGAACCATCTCAGACCCATCTCACCTCAGCCGCTCAACATCCTCTGCCACCTCGCTTCTCTCCTGCTAATTCCTGGCTCGTCAATTGCTCTCCCGTTCTCCCGCTAAAACATCCCACCGATATCCCGTATCCCCTCTGTTCACTGGCAACCCACTACACAACCGTTTAACTTGTTGGCTCTGCCCCACCTGTAGCCGATAGTTTCACTACCACCATGTCCCCCAGACGCTCTAGCTCTGACGATCCGTTCGAGTCCGTCCTTCGCCCACCCGCAGACGAGACTCCGGATCAGAAAGCCATCAGATTGAAGGCCGAGGAAGAAGCACGTCGTGTCAGCCAAGCAATTGACGATGGTATCAAAGCGGAACGGATCGAAAGGAAGAAGAGGAGGATCGTCCGTCTTCTTCTCCTTGGTCAGAGTGAAAGTGGTCAGTACCTTCTTTCCCGACGGTTCCGAGTCATGTTTTACGATTGATGAACGTCGTCGCATGTTGTTTTATTGAACAGGCAAATCAACTACTCTCCGACGTATGTGCTTGTAATTTGTCAACACATATGATCTCTAACCCTATCCACCTACCCCACCACCACCTCCTTCCCACCCCCAGAATTCCAACGCCTCTACACTCCAACAGCTTTCCGGCAAGAACGGATCCTATGGAGATCCGTCATCCAACTCAATCTCACCCGCTCAATCCGTACAATCCTAGAAGCAATCCCATCCCACTCACCCCACTCACCCCACTCACCCTCCTCTCCCATCCATTCACCCATATTCCACCCCAGCTCCCCACCGCACCACCACAGACCTTCCCAAACCCAATCTTACCGTGAACGATCAGCCTCGAGGCCAAGTTCACGCAGAGCCACAGCTTCTTTCAGTGGAGTCTCACCCTCTGCTAGTTCATCCGTCACCGTCGCTCGCGCCAACGGCAGCAACTCCCAAACAAAATCAGGTGGAAGTGTCGGGAACCAAACTCGGTCTTTCGGATCTGGAAATTTTGATATTTATGAAGAGGATTTACCGAGAGATCGAGAGGAGGATACTCTCGTTGATAGTTACTCGGCGTTTGCTAGTTCTTCTGCCTTTAGGGGGGAGAAGGAGAGGATAACGATCCCTGTGTATCTGCTTGAGATTAAGGAGAGGTTGAGTGGGCCGCTTAGACATGTTGAGGCTCTTCTGATTTCGAAATTGATACCGGGGAGTGCGAGTGAGGAGGAAGGTTATGGGAAAGGGAAGGGGAAGGGATTGGGTTCGTCTACACCCTTTTTGAGTGTTAATAGCAAAGGTGAGTTGATTTATCGATGGCCATCGTCGTTGCGTATTAACTCTCAATTTTGTGTAAAAGGCAAAGAACCAGATTATTCTGGTACGGATTGGCCTTGGGCGAACCAAGAAATATTCATCCGACCCGGGACGTCATGGAAAGTCCAACAACAACACCAACACACCCTCTCCCTAGCCCACCCCCAACCCCGTCTCCCACCCCAAGCCCTAGCCCAAATCACAGAAATCAACGGCTACGACTCTCATCACCCCCACTCACACGAACATTGTAACGGCTTACCGATCCCACCCGTCCCTTCCCTCACCAACTCGATATCAACTGCATCTTCTTCACCGCCTCCTACGTTTTTTGAGAAGGGTAAACATGGGAGTGAAGGGAATTCGGAGATTGGTGCGGCGCTTGGGGGTGGGGAGAGGGGGGGAGGGGGTGTTATGGATATTGATGCGATTGTGGCGAATGTGTTGAATAGGTGTAGAGAGGATATGGTGGCGCTTTGGTCGGATCATACGGTTAGGGAGGTGTTGAAGAGGAGGAAGATTAGGTTGGAGGAGGGGAGTGGGTTGTGAGTTTTGTCTTTTGTTTCCTTTCCGCTTCTCTCCATGTTCTCCGTCTCTTTTTCATCGTCACATCCTCACTCGTGGTTCGGCGCGGGAACGAGACTCATGGATATCTCGGCCTACAGCTTCTTGAACGACATTGAACGAATAACATCATTCAAATACGCTCCGTCGGAAGGTACGTACCCCCTCACCCTTCTCACTACCCTTTTTGCTCACGTCATCATCATCAGACGATGTGTTGAAAGCGCGGTTGAAAACGGTTGGAGTGGCAGAGTATAAATTCGAGATGGAAACTGCTGCTGGGAAGGAGAGTGGGACGGAATGGAGGATTGTGGATGTTGGTGGGAGTCGGAGTCAACGACGTGAGTGCTATATAGTTGTTCTTTGGAGGGAGCATCTGAGCTGATATTGGCTTTACCCTTGAAGCGACTTGGGCACCTTTCTTTGACGATGGTGAGTTGTTTTCATAAGGCTTGTTGTTATATACTCACTCACGGAAATGACAGTCGATGCGATAATCTTCCTCGCTCCGATATCTGGTTTTGACCAAGTCTTGTCAGAAGACCGAAGTGTGAACAGGCTGGTGCGCCTTTCCTCCCTCAATCCTCCTTTCAACGTAACTCCACTCACCCCTCATTCCTGTGAACAGGAAGACTCGGTGTTACTCTGGAAAGCAGTTTGTTCGAACAAATTACTAGCAAATGTCGAACTTGTATTATTTTTGAACAAGTGCGATATTTTGGAACAGAAACTCAAGAGTGGTATTCGGTGAGTTTCTCACTTCTACTACATGATATCGTTGGTTGTCTGGCCCTGATGGGTGTGTAGGTTGAGCAAGTATGTGAGGAGTTATGGGGATCGGGCTAATGATTTGGAGACTGCTAGTAAATGTATGGTGTTCAATCTTCGTTGGAGTCGGCGATAACTGACATTTGTGGTTTTTGATGACGTAGACTTCCGCAGCAAGTTTAGTGCCATTCAGCGGGAATATTCACCTAATCCTCGAAAATTCTATGGTTTCTGCACCTCTGTCACAGTGAGTCTTTCACCTCATACCGACGTTTGATAGGCGTGGTGAACAAAGTGTTGTGTAGGATACCACTACGACGGCAGGTATTCTTGCTAGTGGTACGTTTTCCCCCGTGGCCCTCCGAGATCAGCCTACTAATTCTGTCTTTGCTGTAGTGAGAGATATGGTCATCCGTCAACATCTCAAGCAATCAAAGTTGTTATGATATTCCCCATCTATTTATCCCCCTCCCGCGGGACCCTGATTTTCACCGCATCTTTGATTGCTGCTTTGACCTTTATGAATTCTGTTATGCCACCCACCCACGCCGATGCACTCATGATCCCCCCTAATCGACGACGAACTTCGTTTGTTTGACCCATCGTCACATGTTGTTATGTTGGAAACTCCTTGTTCATTTATCTATTTGCTGCAATATCGATTGTTTTCTCTGGTAGGTGTTTGGGATGGTGGTTTCGCGTTGTATCGACGCATAAATCATATGGTGAATCTGCGCAGGTTGTATGCGGGCAAGGTCTTCGCCTCCAGCTCCGCGTTGCCACATCCACCATCAGGATGTCCCGTCTGGCGCAACCACTACTCATGCCAAGTGCTACCACCTCCAAGTTCTACCCTCCATAACCCTGCTGGACTCTTCCTTCTAACTATCCCTCAACGACAACCCTCGCAGCATCGCCCTGATCTGCCCCCGGCTTCCTTCCATAGCATTTGGGACAGGGACTTCTCTGTTTGGTCAGGTCAGTCGGGGGTGATAGTGCTGGGGGCGGTCAAGCTGACTGCTTGCCCTCAAATTTCAGGACACTGCTGAAGGAGTCGAGCTTGCAATGCGGTGCTTTCAACTTTCATGTCTCGCGAGTTGGACCGTCCATGCAAGTTGGTTTCTGTCTTGTCAATGGAAGGTGTCTCTTCGTTTGGCAATGTATCAAATATAGTATATTTGCGGGCAATGGTCGCAGGATGTATAAGAACCGCATATAGGTAATCAATCAGCGGCTTGGTTCTCTTCCATATCTACATCCGCCCTCTCATGTTCCTCAGCTTGTTCTACGCTCAGATGCCCAGCGGGTCTCCAGACGCTACCTGCGGTAGCTTTCCATAGCCTTACACGTCCATCGTTGCCTGCTGACGAGAGGATGGTCCTGAGGGTCCGTTGAGTTCAGAACAATTTACGTGTAAATGACAAAAAATAACTGACCCTGTGATATTCCATTCAACTCGCCCAACAGCCGATCTGGAACGGTGGATGTAAGCGTAAGCCATTCAGCAAGGGGTGTCACTACGTACTTGTGTTCGTCGAAATCTGCAACCACGACTCCTGTCCAACCTTCTCGCTCCCTCTCCTCGCTATCACCCTCACCATCTGGGATTTCCTCCGGCTTGATTTTCCATATCCTCACCCGACCATCTCTGCCTCCGGTAGCGATCAAATGATATGATCTTCCACATGATGGGGCCCAAGAAACACAGGTGATGGCGAATGGTGTGGGGATATCTGAGTCGGCAGTAGGACCGGACGCATCGCCACTACCAGAGAAAGTGGGGAGGGTCGGTGAAGGGTCCAACGTTAACAAGGTCACGGGACGACGTGAAGGTGAAGTTTGAATGATCTGTAATCCAAATGCGAAGGAAGGCACCAATCAGACAGATAGTCGTAAGGCGGGTGGGGTGAAAAGAACCTTGATAACGCCACTAACGCCACACCCAACAGCAAGCACTTCACCCCAATACCTCTCCTTACACCAACTTAAACACCAACCGCCATCAGCCTCTCTATTTCCCATCCCAGGTCTTCCCACCGTACCTCCTGAACCTTGTGCCTGTGCCTGACTCTGCTGTAATGCGTGTGCCACGAGTGAAGCGGATGCTGCCCCTGGACCATCTCGATCGAGGGTTGAATGGGTTTGAGTGGGGGTAGCTATTGCTACGGTATGAGAATGTGAGTTGGAGGAAGGGGTGGAGGAGTAGGGGAGTGTTAGGATGTCTACTTCCTCGGTTAACACCCAACTTGTGAGGGTTGGTTGTTCGAGGCATTCGTATATTCGGAGGTGATTGTCCGAGGAGATCGATGCCTGTGATTTCAGAGGGGTATTGTGATCAATGTGAGGGAGAATATGATGGAGGTTTTCAGTGACTACGTACGACTTTGAGACCAAAGGCTCGAGGGGAAAACTCGAGCATCCTCACAGTCCCTTTGGAATCCACTAACACAGCTCTCTCAACCCACTTGTCCCTTCCCTTCCCTCTGTCCAGGTCGCCCCCTGGACCCGTGCCATTAAGGGAATGACTATGAGGTGAAAGGGAATCACCTTCGCCCCCCGAAGTCTGCTCCCAGATTTTCACCGTTCGGTCGAATGAAGACGATGCGAGGATGGAGCCGAACTCGGGGTGGGCCCAAGAGAGCTTGGAGATGGGTGCGTCGTGAGCCTAAGCGATGGTTGGGGGGCGTCAGTTGTGGAAGGAGTTCAGTAACTTGAATCTCACCTTCCAGTCATCTTCGACGTTCCAGGTGCCAGTACTTTCGTCCAGTCCCCATATTTTTATTCTGAAGATGACGAGGGGGTGTAAGGATGATGCGAAGTATATGAATGCAGTCGGGAATGGAAGTGAGAAACCTTTGATCGAGTCCGCAAGTAGCGAGTCGCAGACCATAAAAGTCATAGGAAGCATCGGTGACCAAGTCGTCGTGAGCATTCTGAACAAGACCCGTCTGAATCATCCCGGGCAGCGAGCGAGGTAAGAAAAGCAAGGGACGCGATGGGCGCTGTTGGACGCGACGACGAAACGCGTTTGTTCACCGTCGGCTTTTGCCGGTTTACTTCCGCTGTAACTTGTTCAGTCTCCATCGCAGCCGCCGTCGGTGATCATGACCTCCGAGGCCCATTTCAAGGATATTCCAGAGCTCTTCGAGGTTCGTGCATGCATATCCTCGAGCTTTAACTGCTGTCCTTATACCGCAACCAGGTGGAACAGGGCGAATCCTTGAATGCTCGCACAGAAGCTCTATGTCAGTAAGACCTCTACTCTGGCGTATTTTATATGTCTGAACTTTCCTGGCAGCTACATTTCGCGAGCTGGGACCTCCCGATCTATGTCACGTCGTCAAAAGTTCGGGAAGGGCGGGCCAGCGTGACGTATGTCTTGTTCTTGCTTGCCCACATAGCTGTGCATTAACATCCAACCCTAGCTTGGCTCATATCACTACATCTCTGGTGTCGACGCATCCTCTTCCGCGTCATTAGCTGCCTATATCAACTCTCTAACCTACGCAATTGAAGACACTGCTGGGTGGTTATCCAAGGGCCCAACGTGGAAAGTTAAGAATGGGTGTTATTGGTACGCTTGCGTCAGCCTATTACCCCACTCTCCCTCAACTTCGTACTCCAGTTGTTTTAATGCCTTCTCGCGAGTCGATATCCGTGTCGACGTGAAAATACCGGGAGGAGTTAATGCGTATGTGATAGACTTGCGTGGTGAGAGGTAAGTGTTGACGCGTCCTCCAGAGGTGAATTCTGATGGACATATGATGCAGACACGAGGCTACAGCAGACATCTGGCAAGAAACATATCTCTCTGCCCTCCTGAGAGCCATCCTGTACTCTGATGACCCAACCTACTTCTTGGAAGCTTATCGGAAACTCGATCCAATCACCAGCCCAGAAGGTGAACTTCGATTTCTCCAGACTGCCGAAGCTTTGTTCATGAAAGGTAACTCGACTCCACCTTTGCAATGTCTCACATCTCACGAGTTGTTCCTACAGGCTGGCAAGTCGGATCCGATCCCGAGATCCAGGTGGCGACAGTGGTGTCAAATCATCTCACCGCCGCTATCCTCAAGTATTTCGGTGATAGTAATCGCTGGCAGCAAGCCGCCAACCTATTTGAAAAGTTGACCGCGCGAGAACCCGAAGTTGCTTCCCTGCTGGCAAAGAGTTACATCGGCATGAGTGAGCTCAATTCCATCTCCGTCATCCATTCAAATTCTCATGTGTGCGGGAAGACGAGGAGGTGAAAGCAGTTCAGATCATGTCCGCCGCCATGAAACAAACTCCGCAATCCTATACCTTATTACACGTCCAATGCGAGTTCCTTCGATCAAAAGGCAAATACCAGTGGGCTCTCGAACTCGCCAGACAGGCTGTGAACTGTGCCCCTAGTGAATTCGTGACGTGGGAGAAGCTGACTGAAGTTTATATGGATCTTGAAGATTACCAGTTTGTGAGCCTCTTATTCGTTTTTCATCGTGAACCGAAGTATTGAAGCGATATAGGCCCTCCTGACTCTCAACTCATGTCCAATGTTCACTTATAATGGTCGAGATTCCCATCGGAATATCACACCAGCGAAAATGCACCTCCCATCCAAGCGACCAATCACCGATATCCTCCCTGACCGACAGAAAACTGAAGACGACGAGGTTTGTTGACCATACCCACATGCCATCTCGGCGATATTGACATCGCTCTCTTTAGGCAGACCCCGCTTTACTTCGGTTACCATCTCCCGGTCTCCGCGGGACTTGGGCCCGAGCTTATGCCCTCCTCTGCCGGCTCGTCTCCCGTATCGGCTGGGACGAACTCCTCAAATTCCGGAGCACCGTCTTCGTTATGGAAGAAGAATACAGGATGCAAAAAGCTCAAACAGATATCCACGCTACAAGTAAGAACGGATTGCTCAACGGGCGTATACCCCAAGGATCCGATATTGACGTGGGTACCGCTATAGTGATACACGAAGATGGAACGGTTACTTCTCGCATTCGTGGAGATTCAAGGAAGGGAGATGATGATGCAGATGATGATGCTTCGATCAAGGGTGTCTCGTCGAAGACTGACCCTGATGAGTCGAGCAGTCATGTGGATGTGAAAGAGTCGACGTTGGACGCTGCACCTTCGATTCCCACCATTAGAATTTCGACCGAGTCGGATAGGGCGAGGGAGGAGAATGGGGACGATGAAGATTTGCCTCCGTATGAGAATGGGAAGGAGAATGGGGTGATTGTTAGGACTGGTCATGAGTTGGAGAAGCCGGTTCAAGCTGCTGCTGGTCAGGGACAAAACGATGATCAGGAGGGCAAGGCGCCTCCCTCGGCTCCTCCGGCAGATTTCTCTTTCAGTAACAAGCGGCTTTGTGAACGGTGGCTGGACAATCTTTTCATGGTTCTCTATGAGGTACGTTGTGCCCGCATGCGCGAATACCGCTTTATTGAGTTGGGTGTCGACAGGACTTGCGGGTGTGGACCATCTTCCGAGCTGAAGTCGCCCATTTCAAAACTCAACATGTGGCATATCGCAAGACCGGCTTGGAATGGGAGATTCTCGGCGACCTTGGGCTTCGTCTCCACCACAAGGAAGAGGCAAAGGAGGCATACCAACGTTGTCTCGAAACCCTAAGATATTCCCAGAAGCCGTGGCAAAAACTTCTCGATATGTACGCGGAGGAGAACGATCTACAACGATCGTTGCAAATGGCGATTCGGGTCGCTGCGTATCAATATGGCGAATATACAGAGATGACGGTAAGTCACCTCGTTTGCCATTCGCTCGCGGACAATCTTCGATGCTTAGACTTGTTCATGTGCACAGTATCCCTCTCAAATTGCGCGGTGCTTTTTCAAACTTGGGCAGATTCACGGGCATGCGAAAATCTCTTACACGCTCATGAGTATGGGCCTCCCTGATCCGATCCTCAAAATCATGGAAAGTTACATGTCCTATGGGAGGGTCTTCAAACCGGAGGGATACGACTTTTGAGTTTGGTCTCTCCTAGTGTTCCCTTCACTCTTCACTTCATGTACATGTGTTTTTCGAATTTGCTTCCTGTTTCCCATTAGACGGCAGCTACACAAACATTCTGGTGTGGGGTTTGAGGGGCTTGGCAAGCGATTTTGCAAAGAAACGTTTTGCCTTTGGGACCTGGCATCGCCGCCGGCATGAGCCGGCTGTGTACGGCTGGAACCGACGCAACCTGAGTGGGCGAATACAGTCTGCGAACTCTCCACACCTCGTTGCCCTTTGACTACCAAAGAGCTCTGTCCTTCGTTACTACCTTGAGATCACAAAAGATTCTCGAGTCCTAATTGTTCTCTACCAAAGTACTCGCTGACAAGCAGTATGTCTATGTCACCTCCCATCCGACGCTTGTCGACGTCCAGCTCAAAGAGGGAGGAAGATCTGATCAATGCGTATGAAGCAGAGGAGGAGCGAATAATTAATGTCTTGTCTCGAAAATTGGAACAGGTATCTGTCAATATTCATGCCGCTTTCTAGCTCTCTTTTTGACATCCTCGTCGTTTTAGCTTCGCGAGGAGAAAATCGAGTTGGAAAATATTCGAGAGGCTGAATCTGAGTCACGCGTGAATAGGCTATCTCGAGAGCTCTCTGCTTTACGCTTGGCTCAGCAGCAGCAGCAGCAATCGCACACCAATGGCGCCGAGTCTCCAGATGCTAGGCCAAATGGCAATGGATATGCACATGGGTCGATGTCGGCGAACCCGCTTACTCCCAGCCCAGAAGTAATGCTAGAAGCCATGCGAAGAGAGAATGAACATTTGAGAAGTAGGCTGGTTGATACTGAGAGAGAATATATACGATTAGCGAGGTTGAATGAGATCTATCGTGAAGAGCTCATTGATCATCGGCATCGGGTGAGTTCGTCGTTTCCTTCCTGGCTGCTGCCTAAATTGTTGTATTTATGATGGTTGTAGCTTGGAATTTCAGTAGACAACCTGATAGGCTTATCGTCTTCGACGGACCCATACTCTCAGCCTACACATCGCAGATCGTCTTCATCGTCATCCTCTCCCTCGACTTCTGTCCTGACTCTTCCATCCGTCCATCATTCCCGACCAACCAGCAGCGTCCCCATTCCCCGCCCGGCTTCGCAGATTCACCGCCCAATCAATTCCCTCTCCTCAGAGTCCACCACTCCGTTATCGCATTCCCCTTCTTCGGCCGATTCGCCGTTCCCCTTTTCTCCGGTCACCAGCACTAACCCAGCGAGCCTCGTTAGCAATCATACATCGGTGACGACTCCGCCCTCGTCAGCTTCCTTGAACTCGAATCCGACGCTGCAATACAATAATGCAATGCTCCGAACGCTTCCTTATCCGACCGTGCCTCCGCCATCCTTGTCGTCTTCGTGGGGCTCGCCCGTGATTCCATACCATATTCCTCCACGAGACCCTTCCTTGTCTCCCATTGAGTCGCGCAGTCGACGCAACTCCTATCACAGAAGGGGCAGCTTCGAGCGGCGTGTGCCTGATCCTGGAAGCGGCAGAGGCACAAGTCATAGCAATAGTCGACGGGCCAGTGTCGAGCGAGGAGCGAGGGTTGCAGAGACGGGGACTTTGGTCTCTAGGAGTCGCAGAAACTCACTGGCTTCAACTTCAGAGAGCCATCTCCACTTGGATGACGTCGGGGTTGCTCTGCATGAGCCCATCCCTGACATTCCGGAAATGTCGCCATGATTCCGCGCCGCATTCCATTTTTTGTAATTATGACTTGTACTACCAGGACCATCCCATTTCCACCTGTTCAACTTAGCCTTACGGCGATATTGTTCTTTGCTCATCGCTAATACACACCATTGACGTTGGGAAGCGGCGGCGCTGCCATCCGCATCTGGCAGAGAGATTACCATATCCGGACGCCGGATCCACAAAAGGTTCCGTAGGCCTCGTGGTGGGGCTGTGCTTGTCGCTACAGCGCATCCTCCATTGTTCGGTCGGGTCCTATTCCTTCCGAGTCACCGTCAAAAAGTATAAAAGCTCGCCGCCGTCAAGAAAATTTCCCCCATGTTATCTTTATCCACAATGTCATATCATGACTATCCCTACAATGTTGAGCACGGTCAATACTCAACCACCCCGACAACACCCAGCCCGTATCCCAGCACGAGTCCTTGGGAACCTGAACAAGATCTTCCGCCCATGAATGTTCAGCCTCAGCAGCAATTTCAGGCGCCTCCACCACCTCCACCCTCTCAACCACAAACTATTCAGCTCCAAGAACGCGTTCCGATTGTGCCAAGTCAACGACGCGTCCAAGTTCATCACGTCGAAGAGTTCCAGCCGCGGCATACAAGTTTATCTCAGGCGGTATACGGCGCTGGTGGTGGGAGTGAGAGCGGAAGGTCAGACCGCGATACAGGGGACTTCAGACCCCGACTTTCTGTTGATCCTGTGCGTCCCAGAGCGAGCAGCGCATTGGCTGTGAGATCGACATCAAGCCGCGCTCATCATACCGCGTCACATCCCTATCGGCGCCCATCCACGCAAGGGGAGATGGGCGGGACTGCATCTGGGAGTGGTAGCAGATCTCGCTCAGGCCGAGGGAGTGAGGACGTGAGAAATGTTGCTATCGGCCACACGCCCGGTTCTGGTTCCACCGTATCGTGCCCTGCTCAAGGCAGAAGGACAAGTACGCCAGGTCCTGGTCTTGCCGCAAGTGAGAGGTACGCCGTCCCTGTTTCATGTGTCGATTTTCCTTTTGCACATCATGGCATCGCTCTGGTTTCCCCGTGTAGCTCCGCGATGCCTCCTCCACCGCAGTCTGAAGGACTAGCAATGGGTCGCCGGTACAACATCCGTACCGATGTTTATTTCAGCGTATCTAGTAACGTCATGACGGCCATGTTTGAGCTGCCTGGCGTGAAAAAATCTGATTTGAGGATCACACTGTCGATGTGTCCATACAGTCGTGTTAGGCAGCTGACGGTGTCGGGGAAGGCTTTGCCTCTCAGCCTTGCTCGTCGTCAACCTGCTAATGACCCCTCCGAACCTTCGAGCTCTGATGTGCGTGCGAGTGAAGAAGGATTGTTCACTGTGAGAGAACGAAAGTATGGAGAATTTAGTAGGACGCTCGTCGTACCGCCCGATACGAAGGTGAGCTCTACTGTCTTCTCAGCGTGACTGGGAGATATCTGAAGGACGCGTGTAGGCTGAAGACGTCACTGCCGACATGGAAGATGGTATCCTCATCCTCAAAGTCCCTGGAGGCACACGAACCGACCCAATAGATCCACAAGAAATCGTCATCCGATAACTCCAACCGCCGACAAACGCTTCCGCCCTTGCCGACTGCTACCCTCCCAAGACCACCGCTTTGCCCAACCATTGTCAAGATACCACTGCGCCACCACCCTTCCTCTCAAAAAGACTTATCGTGTCAACTTTATGGACTTTCAAATGACACACTTTCTCGACCTCTGAAAACCCCATGGTCTTATACTATAATCGTAACCACCCCTACCTACTTATCGCATATCCCCACTACCCAGCTAGATCGTACCACCCTTGCTTGGTTGTATATCCCTATTGTATCGATACCGCTCTCTAGTTGCAGTTTACCCTTGCTCTCAAAGTTGTTTTTCCTTGACCTTTTATTTGTTGGATTCTCCCCAGACCAATTAGCGTGCATTGAAATCATCTCTTGAGTGGGAACCGGATACTCGACTATTGTACACGATTGGAGGCCTTCGTTCTATTTCCCCTTCCACTAAGCTATGTATCAGGCTGGAATTTGTTCTTGGAACCACTGCAGAACGAAACAATTGAGTTGGGAAAAATTTGCACGGTGGGCCAGTCTACGAACCTTGCTCAAGAACTTCGCAGAATCCTTCGGGTACCTCTTCTGTGTCGAATAGTCGACATACGTGACTCCGAAACGGATAGTGTAGCCTTCCGCCCTTCATTCATAAAACTCGCGTTAGCATATCACAAACCTCGAACACTGAGGAGTTACCATTCGAAATTATCGAGCAAACCTGCACCGCAACACTCATCAGCTCGGAAATATCGGCAGTGCAAAATCGAAGACACTCACTCCATGCGAAATACCCCTTGACTTCGGCGCCATCTTTGATAGCCTCAAGAATGGCGTTTGTATAACCTTGGTAGTACTCGACACGATCCTTGTCGTGAACAGCGTCTGCGATGGGAATGATGTTTTCATTTCTGCAGGCGAAGCCGTTTTCTGTGACGCTGAGGAGAAAGTGGACGTGAGGTTCGCTCGCAAGGGGAATCTTCACTGGAGCTTACTAGATCGGCTTGCCGTAGGTCTGAAGCAACCAGAACGTCAGCTTAATCGGTAAAATAGTGCAATAAGAAACGTGCCTTGTAAATATACTTCAACAGCTGCGGAAGAAATGAGAGGGGTTAATTTAAACTTGGAATTCTGTGGATACGGAACATACTTCGCGGAAACCGTCGGGGTCTGAACACGATACGGCGTTAGTTGAGAGCGTCGAAGAATGGATGAACCTCACAAGTTTGCAACCAAGGAACCTCAGCTATGAGTCCAGCAATGTCAACATTGCTCAGTGTTGTCACTTGCCAAAGACGGCGTACCTTGGGTCCCAAGCTCAGTTCCATCGGGTCGCGTAAATCCGGTCTTGACCTTGCCATTGAATTCATCGTCTCCGCCCTCCTCTACCCGTTGAACAAGTGCCAGCCTCGTAAGCAACGAGGCGCCGTAGATGGGGAATGGACGCACGAGCAATATGGGTGGTGTAGGTGTTCAACCCGAAGAAGTCGGAACTGCCAGTAACAACGCTCAATTCCTCCGGCGTAAATGTGGGGAGACGCGAACCGATCATGGCTTTCAAGGCGGGTGGGTAATGTCCGAGATAAATGGGCATCTGAGATAATTTTTGACAGTCAGAAAGTGAGAAGACTGCTCGGGGGATCAATGGAGAAGACTTACAGCAAACCAGCCTGAATGCGGTGACAGATACAGATATGTTTTGGGGAACGAAAGGGTTAGTGGACATACCGAGCCGACATTCCAGCCCACGCTCCGCTGCGGCAACATCTGTCAAGAGGTTTGAGCAAGCGACTGCGACGGGGGTGCGCCATTCTGCTTACTTTCCGGGGCATCGTCGTATGGCATAAACCAACTACAATCCAATGTGATACCAATTTGGCCTCCCTGAGATGCTTTGAAGGAATCCCGATACAATTTGACCGCATAGGCGTGAGCCAAAATAAGGTGATGAGCAACGCTGTCAAGGGCGTGATTAAGACGGGACGGATGAGTTACCAGGACTAAGACTTACATCCATGGTTCGGTTGAGGTGTCCCCAACTGGTGAACGGGTTCGATCGCTGGTGTGACCCGGGGCGAATACACCCCTCCCATATCCGAGGACGGAGACACACCACGGTTCGTTATGGGTCAACCTAGGAAGATATTGAGTTAGTACTTTTTTATGGCCCAAAGGAAGATCTTTCGCACCAGTTTTGGACAAGATCGCCGAAAGACGTGAAGCAGACCTGACAAGAAGTTCACGCCAAGTCCAACTTGACAAGGTAAACTCCAAACCTTTGCGTAATTGACGAAATCTTTGACAATCTCTTCTTTATTGAGCCAACCACCATAACGATCATGGAGAGTCTGGGGTAAGTCCCAGTGGTACAAGGTCTGGCATTTGGTATGTCAACATGTATTCATTCGTAGGTCATTTAGGGGTACTTACGACAAACGGAATGATCCCCTGTCGGTGGAGTTCCTCAATGAACTCTCGGTAGAATGCCACTCCATCCTCACTAACGGGATCATTCCTCCCACCATCAGGGATGATCCTACTCCAACTTAACGAAAAGCGGTAGCTTTTCACGCCATACGACTTGAGTAGCGCGATGTCCTCCTTCCAAAGGCGGTAGGAGTCAGTGGCGACATCACCACTCGAATTATCTTTGATCTTGTTCGGCAAGTGGGTGAAAGTGTCCCAAATGGAGGGGCCACGACCGCCCGCAGATGGAGAGCCTTCAATTTGGTAGGAAGCTGGAGGAGTGACACAAAAGCAATCAGCGAACGTGTAGCTAACAAGTCGTAGCTCCAGGAGTCTGCGTACCAGTAGCGAAACCCCAGACAAAATCTTTTGGTAAGGACATCTTGCGGGTGGGGAGTGAATTCTAGTGTTGCGAGGGAGTGGCTCGTAAAGCGAACGGATAGTAGCGGTAATATATATCGCTCCAAGACTCCGCCGGGGAAACATCGGGAATCGAGTTTAACATCACAAGAGCGTAGCACGGAAGCCCTCGATTGCAAGTTTACTAAGAACGGTCACAATCCCAGCCAAAGTCGCGAAGCGTGGAGGCCAGCGCCGAAGAAACAGCGCTCATCTAACTGAGCGTGGGAGGGTGTGGCATTGGAACGAGGAGTAAAGACGAGAGGAAACACGAATACTAAGGGAACGTCGACGGATAATGTCGAGGAACCTGATGGCGTGGGAGCAGCCTGAGACGAATAGGCTGTTGCAACCTCGAGGGAGTAGATGTTTAGTCCTGAACGATACAGGTCGCCGCGCCGGGTTGAGAATGTCGGTGTCGACAGTGCACATTTGGTGCAAATCGGAGTGAAAGTGTCAGGTCTGCCCTTGAAGCACACGGTCCGTAACGATTAGAACAAGAGCTCAGGATGGATCGAGGGTGGGAGCTAGCCGAGGGAACGACGCGTCAATCTACGGAAGCGGCTTGGTTCGAAGGCTGCTGGAGTTGGTGAAGGGTGTCTGAATTCGACGTTCGTGACATGCCGTGGCCAGAAGAATCGAGGAGCCCGAGTAATATTGCTGACCGTTTTAAGGATTCTGTCGCGAACTAACAGTCAGTATACAACCAGTTTGGGGGCTCAGGGTGCGAATACAGGCGAATCGCTCACCACAGGGATCGCAACCCTCTCCGGGGCATCATCGTCATGGCTGCCCACACTGAATCCCCAATACAGCCAGCGCCCAGTGCCTCAGCTCCATAGGATAACAGAAAAACCACGGCCAGAACAGGTGTTCAGTCTGGTGCTCTTGAATGGGCCGTTGCATTCGGAAGGACGCGTGGTGGCAAATCCAGTCTGCAATAGCAAGCAAGCCAGCATCAACTCTGCAATTCAGGACGTCAAAGCATGTCATGGGCACCAAAGCTCACACCCGACTGACCGACACATCGTCCACCTGTGCTCAAACATCCGGTCAGTAAGCCCCTCGATCTTGTGACTCCGTGTAGGGCGGGTTGGCGGTATGGCCATCGCACGATGCAACGACGGTCGAGTACTCCAACTGCTACGATTTCCGCTGAATGTGATCTCCAGAGGGATTGAGGTGCCTGGAATATAAGGCTCAGGACCACCCGATGTGCGCGCACTGCAGAAAATCGATTCACCTGTGTCCATATCATCAAGATCATAAAGAGCGCCGCGTCTCCCATACAACAACGTGTCCACGATCTTCAACCCTCTGATCCTTTCTGATACGCAGCGACGGGGCTGACTCGGCGCTAGACGAACCAAAGCATGTGTGATACAGATCAGGAGTTCCCTGCGAGCTTTCCCTCTCAGCATTTCCACTGACGGACATTTTCCGATCTTCGCGCATGGACACGATGTGTGTCCTATGTCTGTTCGAGGAAAAATAGGGAGGATGCACACAGTGCTATCGATTGGTGGGGATATAACATGACATACATGGTTTCATTCAAATTACCGGAAGAAAATCAAACTTGGCAGGAGATGAGTGATCGAAAGACGAGGGCAGAACGGGGGATCAGGGTTTGTCTTGATACTTCTTATAGCCTTCTTCCTTCCACCACTAAACGATAAAACCAAGCACCATCAGTCCAGTATCCCACACGCAGAGAAAGTTCTTACCTCAACCATCAACCGTGCCCCTTCTTCCAACGACACCTTAGGTTCATACCCCAACACCGTCCGAGCCTTATCAATACAATAAACCTGTTGCGTCGTCGTATAAATAACGTTATACTTCTCCAACCTCGGCTTCGATCTGGTAATCTTCGCAGAGGCTTCAAATATGAAAGCTAGGACCATCGCCGCTCGCCTAGGTATAACCTTGATTTCTTTGGGAGATGGTACATGGCCGAGTTCTCGATAAATGAGGTTTTGGACATCCCAGAAGGGGAGTGGTTGGGCGTTGGTGATGAAGAACGCTTCACCAGCGACTTTGGTTGAAGATGTTGGATCGGAGGGGATGAGTTTGTCGGCGGCGAGGATATGAGCGTCTGCTACGTTCCCTACGTAAACAAAGTCGACCAGAGCTGTGTTGGGTCCTATTTGGATGTTGGCTTTGCCTTCTTGGAGTGCTTTGGCGGAAGGGTACATCACTTGTTTATCGTCGGGGCTGCAGAAAAGAAGCGGGGATTGAGCCAAAGTTGAACCGAGCCGAAATAGAAGGCCCGCCCAGAGGTAAGAGGAGAGATAAACGCGCACCCGATCATCCCACAAGGTCTTATCGCGCACGTCCTCAAACCACCCTCGCGCTCATCGTTCGCCTCTAGGACCATCAACTCGCCCTTGGCTTTAGTATCGTGGTAGGCATCCCAACCTTTCTTGACCACGGGCGCAGTCTTCTCGTCAACACCGTCGAATGGTTTACCAGTATACACGACGCCAGTGGACGAAGTGTACACAAATTTCTGTACCTTATGGGCGATGGCTGTGTCCAAGACGACTCGGGTGCCCACGACATTTACTCTTGGGTAGATTGGAGGTGGAAGTCCGTGGATCGGCGAAGCGGTGTGGAAGATACATGTCGCTCCTGACTACGGTCAACGCGTTCATCGTACCACAATGGCATTCCAAAAATAATGTAGATACGCACCTTCTCAATGGCGCTGGACACCGCCTGGTTATCTGTGATGTCGCCGACAAAGACTTGGACGTCGCCGTTGAACGTTCTGGGAACCAAGTCAAATATAGCGATCTTGGTCTCGCCGCGAGCAAGCAGGGCTTTGACAATGGCCCCTCCAAGAAAGCCGGCACCCCCGACGACAAGATAGGACTCGCGAGGAACGTCTGACATGGCGTCAATAATGGACGATAAATCCAAGTCGAATTATGGGTGACATGTGACTTGACCACGTGAGCGTGTTGGTTGTTGACTCAGTCACGACGCGTTGAAATTCGACGCTATAAAGGCGAACAAATAATCCCGCCAATCGCCGTCATCGTCAACCACAACGATGCCGCCAAAACGTCCCTTCCCCCTCGACCCTTATGTCTACACACATTCCTCCCCCCCATCGTCGTCGCCCCTCCCAATTCCTCCCGCAAAGCGTCGTGCTATTCCTTTCCCTTTGGCCTCGGCGTCGACTCCGTCAGCGACGACGAGCACACCCTACACACCTCGCTATGCATACCAAACCCCCTCGGACTCTCCCTCCAATCCATTTGGGTTCTCTCGGAGGTCGAGAGTCCAAGTTGAATTGCCCAAGGCCATGCCATTCTCGAAACATTTGGTTCTTAGAGTTCAAGTGGCTCATGCGCCGAGTTTAGGGGACGTAGGGAAATTATCCAAGAGGTCCAAGAGGAGTTTGAAGCCGGGAGAGGTTGCTGATGAGGATGAATGGAGAGATGGGAAGGATGGAAGTGCGAAGGACAGGGATGGTCCATACAGAATCGTCCAGGTCCCCACAAACTACACTTTCAAACACCTCCACAAATTACTCTTATTTCTATTCGACTTGCCTGCCCGTTCAGCCGTTTCATCTCCCTCCAAGTCTAAACTGTCCGACGACGACGACCTGGGTCACTTATTCGAAGTCCAAAAATCCATCGTCACCCATTCCGCCAAACCCTTTTCACAACCAGGTCATATCAAGTCGGGAAAGACGTGGGCGAAGTTGTCTAGCGTACGAGATCCTTACGCCAGGAATATTTCGTTACAGGATGCCTATGATGCGCCGGAGGACGAGGATGCTGACGGGATATTCGACGACGAGGAAGAGGAGAGCGGGGAGTGGAGTTGGGAGAACGAGGACGATTTCACTCTAGGGAACGTCTGGCCCAAAGGCGCAGATCAACGACGTGGCATCATCTACGTAAGCCTCCTCCCTTTCTCCCTTACTCTTCAACTCTAACGTTCGTCTTGTCTTCTAGCATCATAACCTATACACAACCCTCCACCTGACACTCAATACAACCACTCTCCCCTCCCTCTCCTCCACCTCTCCCGCAATTCCATCACGGAAAGGCATAGGGAACAAACCTCACGTCTTCCGCGCGAGAGGTACGATTGACCTCGGCCAAACTCCTCCGTCCGAGTTCGGCGATGGGAGCCCGTTGGTGAGGAAGGTGTCAAAGAACTCCTTCGAGTTGACCGGCAAAGGGAGTAATCCGTTCGCTGGTACAAGCAAGTCCGCCAAGAACCCGTTCGCTACTACGAGCGCAACCGACAAACTCGCCCTGCTCCAACGTCGATTCGCTCCAACCTCAACCTCAACCAAACCATCCCGCCCACCGTTCCCCCTCCGATTTCCCACCTCAACGTCCCCCGCGTTCACCCTCACACGTTCGCCAGCAGGCGCCTTACTCCTAGATCTCCCAACCATCAAGTACAATTCGCCCGACGCTTTTGAGCGATTCTTGAGAAAGTGTGCAGAGTACGAGAAGGTGTTGAGTGGGAAAGGACGGGGGAGTGGAGGTGGGATTGGCGGAGAAGAATTTAGAGATGCGAGGTTTTCGTCGCCTATGGTCGGGAACGGACCTTCGTCTGATCCTTTCGACGAGGTAAGTTTCGAACTCTCCGAACTCTGATTTCGTTTATTGACGGTATTATCGTTAGGGTACATCATCGTCTTTCAACCCATTCTCACCCGATTCCCTTACTTCCTTGCCGACGACTACGCCAGCTCCGACACATCCACAACACAGACTCTTAGTTGACCGAGCTCAACGGCGGCTTACGAGGCTCACGAACAAGTCTCTTGGGGCGTTGGATGATTCAGATGAAGAGGAGGGGAAGGGAGAGGTTGATGAAGTCGATCAATTGGTTGATGAGTTGGTTCGGGGTGGAGGTGAGGAGGGGGAGGAGGAATTGAGGGGAGGGGGTGCGGAGAGTGGGTGGAGTGATGATGATGAGGAACGTGCAGAAGACGAGGATGAGTGCGGGGAGGATAGTGATGAACGTGCAGACGAAGAGGAGGCAGAAGAGGAAGGAACAGATAACGAGTTTGATGGAGAGGAAGAGGTCGTCCAGGTGGTGAAAGTGAAAGCGGGGATGGAAGGGAAGGGCAAGGGCAAGGAAATGAAGGTCAAACCAAGGAAGTTAACGAAGAAGGAAGAGGAGGAGAGGGAGAGGAGGAAGTTGTGGATGGATTTCGACCCCAGGTTTGACGAGGTTGAGCTATGATCTCTCTTAGGTTTTGGACTTGGGAAGCTGCTTAGGACTAGGGTCACGATAGTTATAGGTTTGATTTATGATTGATTTGTATACACAGTAGTTAGCACAGTAAACATAACCTGCTTCTTTGACGGTGTTTCGTCGTTCGATCTTGTTTGGGACCATGAGGTTCTGTCGACAATTGAAACGAATACAAATGACTTGCAGCACGTTCCACGAGGGACAACACTTCAGTTCAATCAATGCGGGAGGTCATGTCATCGGGGAGAGGAGGTGAAATATTGTACTCAAAGGTCTGAACTGCGAAGAAGTCAAAAGGGGCTCGATGAGCTTAGGGCAGCGGAAGACGTAGTGTAGTTACACAGTCAGAAACCAAAGGACTTCCACTCGCAAATCTGTTCTCGAAGGAGCGACTTGTTCGAGGACTGTCCGCCACACTCCCCCAGGCTGCAAGTGACCGGAGACCTGCGAGAAACTCGCGGAGCTTTGATTGAGAATTGACATATGTGCGCTTCGCATACGTATGTAATTCGAGACGACGTGACCTACGATCAAGACGAAAGGTCGATATCTACCACGGCGGGTGATGAGAAGTGTTGGGGGAGGGACGGTCCAAGCTGCCGATACCGCATATATCGCATTCAAAGACCGATGAGGATGCAGAATGGAGTCACGCACCGACGTTCCCAAGAGACCGATATGTCTCCCTCGACCATCATTCGCATTCAAATGTCGGAAAAATCCAAATCACCCGATTGGGCCATACATGGTAGGTAGGTAGGTATATTCCAGTCCCCGACTCCCCGAAGTGGGAGGAGGGTTCTCTCACGTTAGATCGTAGATCTACAGCCAAACCTCTTGCTCGTGGGAATTTATAATTGTACAGTTTGACCTTCTTCTTTTGGCAAGCCATTCCCATCCACTGGCAGACAAAGTGTCTCGTTCATTGTACAGGGCTCCTGTTTTTTCCTTTCCTTCGGTTCTGCTGCTGTCACGTAGAGTGTTGGATCGTCTAAACTATGCAATGCACTCGTCAAGCTGTGGAGCATGGTGCATGACACAAGCTTGCTCTTTTACAAGGCCAATTCAAGATTACTTCTGAATGTTGGTTTACAGTCTGAGGGAGTCGGGGACTGGTGCTTGCCGCCGCTACGATACGGTCCCGATGTTCAAAACACTGGTTTCCACAGCTACATGCGTGTACAATAATCGTAGACTACATCAGGAAAAGGGTTTTCATCGTGTAGCTCTGGGGGTGACAGCGTAGCAGTCTGTAGCCGATGTAGGAATCTATAGCAGTTGATGTGTAGCCTGGACCTCAATGTAGCGAATGTAGCTGTGGAAGTTGATCCGTAACTCAATGTACCTCCTCTCTGCAATACAGAGTACTACATTCTATAACCCGTAACGATGTAGGCCATGTTTCATGACCTGGATTGAGATGGCGGCATGCATTGGTTTCGTCGATTTATTTGCATCTGTGTTGCCATGCACGTCAGTTTCGTTTCTCTGCATTGGTTTCATCCTTGCACCGGTACTTCTGCTGCCCCTCAGTTCCCGACCAAGACATCCCTTGACTCTGAATGCTGCACTGCTACCGGAAGGGAAACAAGGGTGCTGTACCTGGTTCTCCCGCAGAGTTCAATGGATGTGCTTGTGCGCAGACGGAGGAGGTTTGGTTGCTTGATCGCTGTGCCACGCACCCCAGCCATATTCAATGCATGTTGATCATATACGATACATTTTCCCTTTCCCTTCATGTCAGTCCTATTTACTTCATGTGTCGTTCCTCCCTCTGACAACACATTCTAGCTGCTTGACTTTTTCCTCCAACAGATCCGAGGGACCGAGAGTAATAAGGGCTTGGTGAGTGCACTCAGAATGTCATCCCTGCATAGAGCAATATATCCATTGTCCGCAACCTCACAACGGCCGTCACCTGTAGCGCTCCTCAAGTCCATAGTTCTGTGGTTTCACTGTCGCCGCCGCCCTGTCCTCTGAGTCAGGTGTGAGTGATGACTGATGGGGCTGTGGTAGCAGAGCTCCCTTTGCATCGTCTGATGGGCATGAGTGGATTGGGTTTGTAGGGCATAGGTTCAAAGTACAGAGAATAAATCAACACTGATGTACCGATTGAAATAAAATTGTGATGCCACTTCAAGTGTGTTGTTTGTCGTTCGGCGAGGATCAATGTTACCTGTTGACTTGCCCATCAAGTGACAACTCCGTATAATTCGGTCGACACTGATGACCACGGTGTTCTGATGATGATTGCGAGTTGACTGCGTGAGGATGATCATCCCCGTTGCAGGGTCTGGGGCGTGAAACAGAGTGAAGCATTCTACATATACAAGGGGGTGAGGAAAAGAGCCGAACTGAGGTGGGAGCTGGAAGATTGCGTGGACTTGAGCAATGCGCAGTCCTGGTCATCAGTGACATATATAAGCTTGATGCTCAATGCAAAGCCGTGACATAACATACCTTCGAGATGCGTACCAGCTCAGAACTTCTCTGGGTCTTGGATGATGACCCCGGTGTCGAAATGTGCAGGCACTGCAGCTTGGCGGCCTCCAGCTGGTCTAGCTGTTGTTGTCTGTATCCGTTCGAGGTAAATGCCTTCTGTAGTGTGAGGATTGGAAGCGATGTAGATAACGACTTGCTTGTAGAGGTTGAAGTGGTCCATGCGATTGGGTTGAAGTGAACATTGAGGTAGGTTATCGTGGAGAAAGTTTGACAGAGCGGGCAGGAAGTTGGCTGTGCCGTAGTCTTCTTTGAGTCGTGTTACAGTGACGTTGAGAAACGGGCATGCACGAGCGACTGAGTAACTCCTCGGGGGTCCTTCAACATTCGTAGCCTTTTCAACAGCATCTTGAAGGTCCTTCACCACGTCTTCATTGTCGTCACTGTCTTCATCGACTTGAACAAACCTCCGTCGCCCCCGTTTCCACTCAATATACGATGTTTGCATCTCAATCGCCTCTTGACGCTGGAGCCATCGGGTCATTTGCTCAGTGTAGTCACGCTTGTTACTTGCTCGATAGGCTTCCTTTGCGAAGTCGATGTGGAGGCGTTCGGGGAGCTCGGTGTTGAAACCATCGGCACTGCCTTTTGATTGGATGGCTTGAACGTAGTGGACGAGGGAGGCCATCTTGGGAAAACTGAAGTTCTTCCACACACCTTGTTCAATCAGGACATCCTTGTTTGCGTGAAATGTATCGAGTGCCAACTGAAGCGCAGCAAGAGTGTCGGTGGTGTGAGATCGAAACTGAGCATAGTAGATGAAGTCCAGAAGAGAGCGAGCAACTGCCAAGACTCGAGACGGAACAGCGCCAGCCACGACACCTATGAACACCATCTCCATCTCCTTCTGCTCTGTGCCAGTCCACTGCTTGACGAGGGAGATCCCTTTTTTGAAATCACGCAGACCTGGGTAGTTATTCATTGCCTTAAAGCGAGCATCAACTTCTTTATCACCCATGATGCTTTGGCACCACTTGACGAGATGGTCTTTGAAGAGGCCTTTGTGAAGCTGATGAAGGAGGTCAGGTGTGAAGCACACGAAGATGTTGCAGTGGGGGAGTTCGGCCCAAAAAGGTTTGTGAACAGCCTGCAAACCTTCCGCCTCAAAACGCTCATCATCAATGTGATTCTTGTGGTTGGCGAGCACCTGTAGTGTCATTGCCACATCTTGTAACGTCGAGCAAACTGCATTTCCCTTCTCATTGGGTTTGCAAATGCACCTCGGACAATGGTTCTCGTTGCAACAGGCAACTAGACATTGTTCTAGATAATCGGCAACATATGCTGCCAGGATGGGATAGATGCAACAAACCCAACCATCAGCACAAGTCATCTCGACACCTTCCCACCCAGCCTGGATGAGAGATTGTAGCATGAGACCCATGCAGTGATGGAAGAGGCAGTATCCGGCAAGTGAGCGAGATTTCTCAGTGAAGTTATTGAGTTTGGTGACAGGTATGTAGCCGAGTAGCACATTTGCTCGAGATGATGACTGACGACGTGTTTCCTTCGAGATGTTTCCAATGGAGAGGTACACCAGCCATGCAGCTTTGTCGCCACGGAACTGAGACAGGTTGGTTTTGTCGGAGGCGAGAATGATCGGCGCAACAACTGCGCTGTCCACAAGCTTCCCCTGTCATTCAAACACATCATTAATATCCACACACTTCATTCGTGACAAATTCTATCACCTGCACCTCCCACCACCAGTCTCCGGTCCACATCTCATCATACACCCTTGTCTGGCCCTCCTTGTCTGCAAAAACTCGTTCTGGAACATATGAGATCATCCCCTGGAATACGGGATTCCCTATCAACTCCCTAATGCATTCAACTGGGTCTCGCTTCCACAGCTCCACTGTCTCGACAATGGGTTTCTTATCTTCCCCCAAGATGTTGCCCATGACATCGACGAGCTCGCAAATCCATTCAGGACCATGGGGCAACTCATCAATCTTTTGGAGGAGACTGTATGAGTTATGATACGACGGCTGTGTTTGGTTTCGAGTCTGGAGAATGGTAAGCTGGGGTGACATTTGTATTGGCCATCTCACTCACAATTGGTAGTTTCAAAAACTCGTTCATCTTTGATTGGGCAACATTTTGGACGAGCCACCTGCCCAACTCCCACTCCTCCTCATCAAGAAATGGATTCCAATCATCTCCCTTCTCACCTTCTCGATGTCTTTCAAACACCGTCTTTTCCTTCTGAATCGGAGCCACAATCAGTTTCTCCATGAACGCCTCCACGAAATGTGCCCCCTTTAAGTCTCGAAAGTATTCATCCTCGACCTCCTCGAGTTGGGGTTGTCACCATTGCCAATCGTCAGTATGCGGAGCCATTGGTACTGGGTGGGTCAGCAGTGCAAATCCCTTGCTGCTGTCTCTACCATCATCATCACCATGAACCTCAACGGTTGGATCATCAGCACCCTCCTCCGGCTCCTTCGCTGGTGGTGGATCTGCAGCCTGAGGTTCTGATGTCGAAGTGCCATCTTTTGAAGCTGCCTTCACTGACCTCTTCTCCATCTGATGCTTCCAGATTAGGCGACACTTGGGGGCATTTGAGATGTGATTTTTGACTGCCTTTGCATCCTTGAATGTTCGATTGCAATAACCACAAGTAACTGGCATAGTATATCAAGTTTCTCTGGGGGGGGGAGCAGCCTGAGTGTTGTAGAGTTTTCGAAGGCAAGTTCTCATTCAATTCCTATCTGTTATCACGATTTCCGCCTGAAACACAGGCCTGATTGGGTGACTCAGCAGTCAGGAGGCGCGGCATCATGTGCGCGTGGTGAGCCGTCCGTCGGGGTGCGTCTCGATCCTTGACACCTGTTTATATACCCTCGCGCCTTGTTGATTCATGAACCTTAAAATGTTGCACAGCATTCTGGACGCGTTGTTTACGCATCTCGTTTGTTTGGTACCCAAGTTGAGGTTTAAAAGGGTTCGATTCCTCGCTCTTTCCTTTATCCCCCACCAACAGCTCCCTCCCCCTCTCAGAAATACCTCTCTTCTCTCAGATGGCTGCTCTCTCCCGCTTCACCCATGACTCTGACGATGATGGCTACTCTATGGAGGTGACCAATCAACGTTTGACTCGCCAACGACGCCCCAGTGAGAAGCAACAACAACACAGTATGTCTTCACCCTTTCGCCTCAAATTATAACCTAAAATTGACTCCTATCCATCCCTCTCAGTTGAGGAACAAGAAGAATCAGAGCGTCGCCGTGCAGCTCAGAAGAAAGGCTCTGCGCATTCCCGTCGTGTTGTCACTGATGACAAAGATGAGGAAGACAAAGACAAATTTGGTAGTGACGGTTTGTTTCCTCCTTATGTTTCTCCTGCATAATTCACTCACAGCTTGCTTTCGGCGGTTTCTTACAGCAGGGAACTTGTTTGACAATGATGGTGAAGACAGAATGGCGAGTTTTTTTCCTTTCCTGCTTTAAGCTGCCAGTGGTCCTCACCAGCTATTCACAGTTCACCTCCCGTATTGTCCCACCCAAGGCGGCTAGGAAGACGCTCACTGCTCGGTCCAACTGAGTCCCACCTTCCACTGGCCCATCTCATTCCGCTCCTCACTCCGTCGCACACACTGCAACACATGTGTTGTCAAATACTACCAATACAACAATTCGTGTAAGTCGTATCATTGTTGCACATCAAGACAACGTCGCTCACTGCCGTGGTTGATGAATCAGCAACCAAGAGGAGACATTGCTGCTCCTTCTTGTATTCAAGGCTCTGAGTCCGTGGGTGCACCATCAGCTTGGCCTCGTGGCGGTAATGAGAACACAGGACCGTTGGACGCCCTTAGAGCAGAGACCTTTCGTGCTCGCACAGGTATTGAGTCTGATACTCACGGTTTGGTCCCCCGATGTGCTCGCCTCAAGGATTCGATCCTCTGTGATGAACGTGAAGTCAATGAACTTGATGGCTCCTGCAGAACTTCTACCTGTGGCGCCAGGCCCTATGATGATGAAGATTCTGAATCCAATCACGAAGTTCGAAAGTGCTGTCACTCAGTGAATACTGACAGTGACGAGGGCGAGAACGCTGGTATCCCTAAGGCTCAGTGCACCAATCAGGGCTCTGGACGCCCCACCCAGAAAGACTTCAATGATGATACTCAAGAAGTTCTTCACCATGCCATCAAGCTCTTCCGTTGCAAGATCAGTGCTCGCGATGCCTTCCCCAACCATGCTACGGAGTCTGACTGGGCAAAGGAGTCATGGGAGGAGGCTCAGCAGATCACCAACATGTGTATTCCATTGACCATCACTTTGGTTGGAATGGTGCGTGTTCATTGCTACTTTCTATTTGCTTTGCTCATGCACTGTTAAGATCACCCGCTGTGGGTCACACCTCTGAGGCGAGGTGAAGACCAAGGCTTGCCTTATCGTTGAGACCATGTATGGTTTCAGCAGTGGACAGAACAAGAGGATTGTTGAGGGCAATCGCACCCTTGCCATGAGTTTGAAGGACAAGTCTGGATTTGTCTACAAGGTAATGTGTTCCTTATCGTGACCAACTGTAGCCTTCCAACCATCTGTTTGCACAGTTTCCAAGTGCCAGCAAGAGCCAGCGGAAGGGTCTCTACAAACATGAGATCATCGTGAAGCTTGTCAACAATGTCTGGTTCGCCAATCGGCATGATGAAGGTGTCGTATATCACCAATACTTTCACCCCCTCCCCGCCCCTGCCATTGCTCTGCTTCTCACTGTTGTAAGTTCTTCCATTTGTCCTTCATCTGTCCTTTCTCATCACCAGATTATTAACTCTCATCTTCATCCCAAATTTTTGCAGATCGAGTGCTGCATCGATGAGTGGGGAAGTGGCGTCAAGACCGATATCAACTTTATGGCTGTCGAGTACAAGCGCGTCTACGACACTCATCTCGAATCACTGGTTAACTTTGGGCAGCATACCAGCCACTACAATCTTCTCAACAAACTGTGCAACAAATTGGCTGTTGATGGCAGGTGAGCTTATCATTACCCTCCCTCCCTTCTCGCATTAACTGGGTGTTAGATTCTTCTCTGGTGCCGAGCCCATCAACACAACCATCGCTGCAGCTGTTCCCCCGTCCGCCTTCAATGCAGCCATTCAGGAGTATGAGGAAGATCTGACCGAGTCTGATTCAGATGGTGAAGAATTGTTCTGTGTTGGTGCGGGGAATGGTCAGGGCCAAGAGATTGCTGACAAGGATGCTCATGAGGATGCTGGTGACGACGATGATGAGTAACAGGTTGTGAGTAAACACACACACCTTCTCTGACTTTCTTTTTTGCTGATTATTTTTCTCGTGTTTCTGTCCAGTACGATTATCTCTCCAATGTGGTTTATCTGTTTGACTGTTCTATCTCTTACCACCCCTTCTGAATGTTTGTCTTCTGTGAATGCCTGGCTGTTCATGTACTTCCTGTTCTTTGAGACTGTCATCATGTATTCCTTCTCGCCGTGCTCCACTGTGAATATAGATCATGACCGATACCCTACCCATGTCTAGTGCTTCCGTGAGCTATACAAATATCCTTGCAGCAACAAGGCCCCTGTATCTTGTGAAGTGTCTATGGAGAGCTACAGAGCCTACAGGGCTCTATTGAGGTACACATATATGTTGCACACCAGCTGCCTATGGAAACTACATGGTGCTACATATCTCAGCCGTTGAACTACATTGAGCTATATTTTTGACATGGGCAGCTACATCGTGCTACGTCAAAGGGGGGGTTACCACAGGGGTACAACTGCTATGTGGGCTATATTTTGCCATGTTGCGACCCCCATTTTTGCTGATGTACTATATCCCCCTCTCATGGGGAATGAAGCGTGGGGCAGCATGTAATGGAGATGATTCCGACAGCACCATCAGCACAACCAACACTCCTGGCTCCTCCAGAGGACAAGCAGGTACAGTGGCTAAAACCGGGGGAGGAAAAAAAAATCCCACTACAAGTAGGATAAAAAGAAGGATCCATCCCTCACCGGAATCCAGCAGGAGTCCCCTCAACTGCCAGACAAAATTCACCACAGACCAGAGTGAGGCCAAAGATGGCAACCACCTGATGAGACAGTCACAGCGCCATGAGAGACTTTCCAAGACATAAACATCACTCAGTCTGCCGGGGTATCACCATTGGCAAGGCATCAAAAATGACCATAACCTCCCAGGCAAACTTCGCCAGCAGTGGGAGAACCTGTCTCCGCTTAGTAAGAAGCCGCAAAAAATCAGTGGCATCGTTCCCAATAGCAATCGTGCATGCAGATGGCAGGCACTCAAACAGGTCCTTGAGGAAGGAGGCCCAAAGAGATACTAACTGGGAAACTCCACCACTGCATGTGAGCAGTGCATGAACAGGGTCCTCCACATCCAGGAGACACAGGTGACAGATCCTCAAGTGCTCTGAGACCACAGGAACATAGCATGAAGCACGCCGCAACTGTTCAGAGGCCAGTGTATGGTCAGACAGAAGAAGATGGGTCAATGCGGTCCTGTGCTGGGGAACAACAACACAAAGATATCCACGGAATGCCAAGACCCTCTGTTCCAGGGCTCCATCTGCACCTCTGGAGAGGTGATTGTGCAACAGGATAGTCCTCGAGGACGTGTTGATGAACTCCTGAAGAGCAGTATTACATGCACTCCTAACCTGAGAGATCAGCCCCTGGATATCCTCTGATGATAGGCATGTCACATCTCCAAGGACCACTGGAGTAGGGAGGGAGAGAAGAACATGAGCCAGATCAGATACCTAGGAGGGGCTTCCACACTTATGGAGAATGACAGAATCATCCAATGCACATCTGGCAAGATGCCTAGAGGGCAAGGAGATCAAGTAGCTGAGATACTGCAAAGCAAGTACCACCCGGTGGTAACACAGAGGAGAGAGCCCAGTCTCTGTGAAGAGAATGGCAATGACAGAGTGAGGGTTAAGCCCAAGAATTCGCCGAATATATGCATGTTGCACATCCTCAAGCAACGCCAATAGGGTAGGATCAATGTCAAGTACAACATCACACCCAGCTGTCAAATGAGGATCCACCCGTGCCATGTAGAGCTGGCATCCCTCAAAGGGGGGCAGAGATCCAGTCATTGACTGAGTCTGCAGGGCAGCACCTGCAATGCCACGTGCTGCCGATGCCTTCAGCTTATAATGCTTCGCAAATATATAATGATGAGTCAACTGAAAAGTGATGCCAACATACTTGTATTGCTTAACATACTACAGCGGACAATCACCCATCATGATGTGGCCAGGGTGAGATCCAGCACGAGACACAGGGACAGGACCAAATATCATGCACTCAGACTTCCTAGCATTGGGTAGCAAGAAGTTGCAGCTGCACCACTGCAGAAAGGCATCCACCTTAGTCTGCAGCCCCTTCAAGGATGTGGAGAAGAGGGCAAGATCATCAGCATGTTCAAGCTGAGAGATTGCCCGTCCAAAGAGGACAATATCATCCACATGAGAAGGGACATGGAAGTCAGCAAAGAATACATTAAAGAGGCCTGGAGAGACTGAAAAGCCTCTGAGACACTGCCATCCAGCTTCAGCACATAGGAGATACAGTCATACAACATCCTTAGGAGATCAAGGAGGGGGCCCCCAACACCCCATGAGTGAAGTTTCACCCATAAGGCATCCTTGTTCACACTTGGAAAGGCATTGGTGATATCAACAAATGCCACATACATTGTCTTCCCCTCTTGGCGTGCCCGGTGAATAGCAGACATCAGGATAAACACATTGTTGTTTGTATGATAAGTACGGCGGAAGCCATTTTGAGAGTCTGGCAGAATATCTGCATCCTCCATCCATTCTGACAATCGACCATCAATGAGTAGTGTCAAAAACTTCAGGAGGCAACACTCGAGGCCCACAATGCAGTAGCTATCCAGGTCAGATGCTATGGACTTACCAGGCCTGATCAGTCCATCAGGATTTTGGGTGGCTGGTCAGGTTCAAAAAGAACCTATAACAACTGATCAGGGTTGTCAGGCCTGACGGCCTGACAAGGTGTTATTGGTGCTGATAACCCCTGGTCAGCCTTTGCAGCCGGATAACAGAAAAAGGATGCTTCACATCCCTCTTCTTACTTACTTACTGGATCACTCTTTCTTACTTGAGTTCCATTGATCATTACTTATTATCATAGGTACAGTTCACTCGTTCATTTGTTCACATTTGTTCACATATTGTAACATTAGTTATTGACTTTATTTATTAATTACGAGCGGGTTCGAACATGTGGCCTCACAAGCTATCCAACACATGCACGATTCTACCACAAGGCTAGATGGTCTCGATTTGTTATGTGGCTATGAGGAATATGTACTATGATTTGATGCTAGCCCTAGCACTTGTACCACCAACTGCGACTGAAAGTAAGGAGACTGAGCTCAGAAACACACCCAGACGGTGGGTTATGCCTGCGGACCGCGAAGAGACCGTATATCTGAGAAGGATGAGGGCTTGTACTGTTCAGCCCTGACAGATGCTGACTGGGACCTGTTCAGCCTTTACTGCAAGCCTGATCTGTCCTGACAAGTGGTTCAGGCTTCGCCAGGCCTGACTAGCCAAATTGTGTTTTTCTGACAAATCTTCAATACCACCAGATGCTCAACCGCCTCCCCTCACGAATGGAAAGTCAGTGCCGTTTTGGTCTGGCTGCGCGAATTACAACAATCACCAACACAACTCCCATCATGGCCATCAGGAATTGCGGAAATCCACTGAGAGCTCCTGGAAAGCCCTGAGAAATGGTTTAAAGGCCCCTTAGGGCCTGTCAGAGCTCTCAGGGCTCCAGCTCTCAGGCAGTCTATTTTTCACTCTGAATGAGCCTCAGGGCTTTGGCAAGAAACCTCTCAGGACTTCTCAGGACATTCAGAACTCAGGAGCCTCAGTAAAGTGAGCCAGAAGAGTGGGTTTTTGCAAAAGTTCACAGAGGGAATCGAACCCACAACATGATAGACACAAATACCACTTTAACCACTACACCACACCAAGCCATATTTTCTAGAGGAAATGGTGGTTCATATTGGTTGTACAATGTACTTGAGTTGTTTAATTCTAACTGCTTTAGCAATATTAGAACACTTAGAGAAGCTCTGGTCATAGAATGGGGGTAAAGTGCTAAATTCACAGAGTTTGAGCAAGGAGACAGGAATCAAGCAAGAAGTCATCCTAAATAGCAGGTGAAGTCCAGAGAACTCGAGTGGGGCCAAAAAGCTAGATTGTTCTTGGAGTGAGCATCTAAGTATAAGTACAAAGAAAGCTCAGGTACTGAAGGGGCTGGCTGAGTCAATTCTATAGAAAGGAGAGGCCAGGAACATAGGCTGAAGCCAGAAAAAGTAAAAGACAAATAAACTGTGGGGAGCATCAGAGGGAAGTCAAAGAGAGAGCAGAAACATATGAGAAGATAAGCATCAATGATAGAAGTATAAGTCTAGACACAGTAATAGGGTAATGGCAGGTTGGTGAGTTGGGAGAGCATGGTATTGTTGAATGATAATGGGGATCAGTGACAGGAGTTCATCACAGAAGATATGGTGAACAAGGGATTGGGATACTTGTGAGGGAAGTCCAAAGAGGTGAGGCATGAAGGTTCTTCAGCAAGGTCTAGAGTGTGTACAATGTTCTCAATAGTGTTGTAAACGCCTTCAGACTTGTACATTTTCATTTGTATTGTATCTATCTTGACGTCTTATCAGGCTTATCTTGTGTTGTATCATTTCCCTTGTCTATGATACTCGATCTGGACTTATTCTATTTTTAGCCCATTCTATTATTAGCACTTCCATTGTTCTCATGTTCATTGTTCTGTACCATTGTCCTTGTGCATTGTCCTGAACCTTATTCCACTTTCCATTGTCTAAGCCCATTGTCTTGTTGTCATTATTCTCAATCCATTGTTCAATGCCCTATTGTTCTATTAGTATATAAGGACACCTAGCTACTATGTATTCAGTAGCTTGTCCACTTGAACAATACAGCACTTTAGTTGTATCCTTCAAGCAGTTTTCTCTCCATCATCATCCTCTACAGCCTCAACATTCTAGCCTGAGTACTAGCCACTAAGGCACTCCTAACACTTGGACAAGCTCCTACCAACCCTACTCACTCTGTATGACCAATGCAGCCAGGACCTGCAATGATATCACCCACACGCCCTGTACACATCTGGTTCGTCATTCTCTTCCTACAATTCCTCAGTGACATATTCATCGACTTTGCATTGCAACTCAATCAATACATACAAGAAATACAACGGAAATACAACAAAGGGTGAACCAACTAAACCGGCATTGTTCGAAGCCACACTCACTGCAGCACTCATCTATGTAGCAGACCAACTCTATCAATTCAATGGGAAACTACTACCACAACCACACATAGTCTACCCTAACCAGCCTTACCCCAACACATACTGGTCTCAAGATTCCCTGTCACAGATCAATTAAATCCTGACTATATCTGCCACAATGTCTCCATGAAACAATTGAAGTCCTGGACGTCAAGCACATCTGACCTGTCGAAATATCCATTACAATCACACCAATCATCATCCCCATTGCCCTAATCATCCACATAATATATGAAAAAATATCAATCCACCAGAATCTGAAAGACCACATCCAATGTGCGTAAATGAACTCTGTAACAGCATTGGACACCACCGTTATTGTCCTAACCAACGTCTAGATTGCAGACAATCACTCTGCTCCCAGATGGGAGGACATCATACAAGTTGCATGCACAACCCCCATCATGAACTACCAGCCTACAAAGCTCAACCACACATTTTCCAAATTAGAAATAACATAAATCCCAAACCCAAACTCATTAGGAACATACCCATACCTCCATCAGACCCTTTGAACTTCGTCGAATTCCTAGTAGAATTCCACCACACCATCATCATAGCAATCACAAAGTGGACAAGCTACCAAATATATAGTAACTAGGTGTCCTTATATACTAAGAGGGCAATAGGGCTTTGAGCAATGAAGATATGAGATGAGTTATGAACTTGCTCTGCAGGTGAAGAAGGCAACCTCAAGCAACCAGACAACTAGGCTCCTTTGTATCATGCAGTGGACTTGAGATAATTGTGTCAATGGTCATTGTAGACCCAATATGGTTGATATACTTGTCTCAGAGTTATGTTGTTCTGTAGCTAAGTGGTTAATGAGTTAATTTTGTGTGGCATGATGTGGGTTTAATTCCCCATCTTGACATTCTGGAAAAATAGAAAATAATGACATTACACTCAAATACTGTCTCTGTTGTGACAATTCCTGAGTCCTGAGAAGTCCTGAGGCTCCTGATAACTTTCTGTCAGGGCTCCCAGGCTTCCTCAGGGCCTCAGGAATGTTCTAATCTGCTGATGCCGTTCATACTTTCGAGTGACGAAGAGGGATGAGTAGAGGCAGGGAGTCAATGATGATGGTGGTCACCTGGAGCATCTGCGAGGAGGCTGTAAGTCTTGACCCCTGGGAAGAGGGGAAATTCCAAGGAGACATTGAGCTGTGATGGCTACGGAATGGAGGAGGGAAAGATGGAGAGAGCAACTGGGTGAAGGCAGATGATGCCTTGAAGACTTATGAAATGCACAGCCCATGAAGCTGATCCTGATGTGTTCTCAATTCTGAATCCTACAAAGATGAGTGAGTGTCAGCAAGCAGAAATAAGCCAGGTACCCATAACCATCAACATAGCTTGTGATGAAATCAGCTCCATAAGACAACTCCATAGCGACTACAGCCCATCTGAAGCTGTCAACAAGTCCTCTTGATAGAGTGAGCAGGTAGGGTATAGTTTGTAGGGCAAACTGGAGGTAATCTGGATAGGGGACATGGGCACCTCATCGGATAAAGGGATGGACAGATACAATATCTGGAGTTGTTCAGACCTGTCAGATGCTACATGAGCTGCTGGCATGGAAGGAAACAGCTTCCAACAGCCATGAAGCTCTGGGTTGAGAAAGTGGGGTGAGCTTGGCTCCTGGTGGTTTGAGGCGACAAGAAGGCTTCCTGTTATCTGATACTGTCAATTTCTTGACAGATAGATCAACAAATTGATCTTACCTAGCTTGGCATTGAATCTACATTGACTCTCATATGAGTATCCGGCCAACACACATCTGATCTCTTAATCCTCCATCATCCTTGCCTGGAGTATATTTGAACAATGTTGAGGAGGTACTCAAATAAAGTGTTGCCATTCAAATTATTGTCAATAGGAATCAATCACAATCTACATTGATAGGTGAGGTCATCCAGCTTTGAGCATAATTATGGAGGTCCTGAACAAAGGAATTTGGGAGAATGAAATGATCAGCAAGCATGTGTCAGGAGATTTGGAAATCACAAAATTTTTGCAATCTCATCAACTAATGTCAAGGTGACTAGACCATTGACTAACATTAGAGTGCAGGAATGCAATGGCTTCCTGGCATACAGATGATTCAACAGTGGGACTACAATGGGAGAAGGGTCCACAGATTCATCTGGGAAGAGTGGGACATGATATTAGTATGTGTTAGGAGCACCTTAGCGACTAGTACTTAGGCTATGATGTTGAGGCTGTAGAGGATGATGAAGGAGAGTGAACTGGTTGAAGGATACAACTAAAGCACTGTATTTTTCAAGTGGACAAGCTACCAAATACAGAGTAGCTAGGTGTCCTTATATACTACAGAGACAATGGCAAGAGAACAATGAATACAAACAATGAAGGTAGAACAATGTACAGTGAACAATAGCAGTGAACAATGAGAATGGACAATAAGAGAGAGAACAATGATGAGGCTGTATAAGATGAGTCATTGGATACTAATAATAGTACAAGGTCTGAGATAAGATAAGATAAGATAAGATATAATGAATTGTGCTTGTTACAAACCACGCCTCAGTAGGACTATTTTCACTTTTCTTTACTTCACTTCACTCTGCCATTTAACTATGGACTACAGACTCCTATTTTCTTGACTCACTCTGACTCCTTTCTTACTCATCATTACTATGGACTACAGACTGTGCTAAACTACGGACTATGCTTCTATCCAGTATATATACCTGCCTGTATTCACTAATAGTCCCCATCTTGTTCACTTTGTCAATACAAGTCTTTACTTGCATTCCTAACAAAGTCCGACTTGGTCTCTGTCTGGTCTCCTCTCTCTTATCATTCTCATACCGCCTCACTCTATGTTGCAACCTAAGTATCATCAGAGAAGTACTAGTCTTAACCTCAGGTACTTTGTTGAAGTCACAACTTTAACAGTGCTAAGTATCATGGACAAGGGAAATGATACAAAGGTGAATGAAGTCCAATAATGAGAGTAAAATACACACAATACAATGAAAATATACAAGTCCAGACATGTTCACAACAGTAGGGGGCACTTGAACCAGGGAATGGTGCATGGTGGAGAGAGGGCTTGGAGAGGGCATCATGCTGGGGTGGCTGTGAACCTTGAATCCTTGGTTGAACTTTGTCTACTCCACACCCTTCCAAAATGCAATTTATACAGGTAATCTTCCTAACACCTCCAAAAATGTTCTTGCTCCTCCTCTGATCCAACCTCTAGGCTCAGGAAAGACACATGTATGTCCTGAGTGGTCATCATCACAGGCTCTGAAGTAGTTGAGAGGAGTGGCACAATTCAATGCTGCTTTTCATTTGATTCCCTCTGCCTTGGTGGTGGATCTTCTGGATCACTTGATTATGATGTATTGAAATTTGAGCCTACAAGAGTTGAGCAAATAATTCCCCCTGTAAAACATCATGCTTTTCCTTCATCTTTGGCCTCAGCATTGACATCATCAGCAGCAATAAACACACCCTACACACCCTGCTGTACCTATCAAAAGCCCTTTCTCAGAGGTTGAGGGTTGAAGTTGAATCACCGAAAGGCACACCATTTGAAAACATCTGGTTTTGAGAGTTTGAGTGGCTCATGCACTGAGTTTGGTGTACGTGGGGAAATGTTCAAAGTGGTTGAAGTCAAGAGGAGTTTGAAGTCAGGTGAGGTTGGTGACAAGGATGAGCAGAGGGATGGTGGCAGGGTTCCCTTGTTAAGAATCACACAGCACTACACCTATTTTCATTTTTCTTGTTATTCGACACTCCTCACGGACATCTGATCCTTCCAATATATGGGATCATCAAGCACTATGACCATATTCCTCCTAAACACAAGGGATGGGTTCATACCCCTTCGACATCCTTCGATACATCCTCGTTCTTGCACATCCGACCTCTAGTGCATTATCCTCCACTCGCACCCAACCTTTGTCATTCTGACTCCTCATTACATCAGCACTCCACCTTCCAGTACAACCTGGACCATGGACTGCAGACCCCTATGTCTCTGACTCACAGATCAGACCATCGACTGTGGACTACAGACTATGGACCCCTAACTATGGACTATGGACCCCTAACTATGGACTATGGACCCCTAACTATGGACTTCTATCTTTCTGACTCACTCTGACTCATGCTTACTACTATCTTACTCATCCTCACTATGGACTACAGACTGTGCTTCACCTTAGTATAAATACTTCCCTGTATTCACTAGTATTCCCCATCTTGTTCACTTTGTCAATATAGATCATTATCTTTATTCACATCATCCCAACTTGATTCCTGTCTGATCATCTGTCTGGAAACCTCTGATAGTCTCTCATCTTCTCGTCGTTCTACTTCTGTGGCTGTAGCCTAGGTATCATCAGAGAAGTATCAAGTCTTTCATCGTATACTTCGTTGAAGTAACAATCTTAACATCCCTAGAAATGTGAAGAAGAGGGATAGTGTAACGGCTAGGCTAGACCTGCACGTCACAACAGCTTAGGAGTTGGGTGTCGTCCAGAGGGCTGGCGAGCCTCGGAGCCGGTACTGAGGTGTGAGACCCCTCGCAGGGAGCCCCGCTATCGAATACGTGGAGACCGCGTCCTCAGGTGCTACTCTCGTAGCTCCCTGAGACACTCAATAGCTTGGCACGGCTGTTTACATAGCCGTCCTGTGTCGACGAGGAGTCCACGATGCGACCAAAGGTTGCTCTTGATTTCGAAGTAGATAAAGTCTCGTAACTCGACCCTCTTGTAGAGGTCGAGTTCTGAGTAGAGCTGGTGGTTCTAACTACCAGCTATAAGTGAGATAAGTCACCTAGTTCACACAATTGACACACTCAATAAAGAGGTCGATTCATGAATAGGCAGTAAAAGATGATGTATTCGAAAGAGGAAACTACGAGGATACACATGTGAATTCAAACTCCGACACCCAACTTCCCACACTCAGTCCAGAGTGATACTGGAGAGTATTCCCCAATAACCACCCATTACAGATAGACCATACATGATCATTTAGGTCCCCCCCAAACTATACTTTCAAACATCTTCAGTTTACTTCTATTTGATTTACCTGCCTGTTCAGCTGTTTAGTCTCCTGCCAAGTCTAAACTGAGGTCCAACCACAACTTCAGTCACCTATTTGAAGTCCAAAAATCAATCATCATCAATTCCACCAAACTCTTTTCACAACTAGGTCACATTAAATCAGAAAAGACAACAGTGAAGGTGCCAAGCATATGGGACCCTAATGCATGGGATATGTCATTCCAGGATGCATATGATGCACAGGAGGATGAAGATTTTGATGGGATATTTAATGATAAGGAAGAAGATAGTAGGGAGTGGAGTTGGGAAAATGAGGATGAAGGGAACATTTCAAACATCTAGCTCAAAGGCACTGATCAATGATAAGGTATCATCTATGTAAGGCTCTTGTCTGCAGTGTAGAGACACAAGATACATTGTACATAGTTGAATTTCAGAAGTAAAAAGAGTATATCAATTCTATAATGCTGCAAACTAGTGTAAAAATAAAAAACTGTGAAAGCAAAGTTGAACACATACCAAGCTGATGATTCCCAATAAGAGAACCCAAGACCCTTTGACACCCCTCTGCATCAGCCCAAAAAGACTTGGGATCCATCTCCAGACTTTTGACAGCCTGTAAAAGCTTATTCAAAATTTCCAATGCCTTGACATTACACCACATTTGCTGAAACAGCATATCCCAAGCTATTGTACCACGATGAAGAAATGAGTGCTTTGCAATTATAGCACTGGCTAGATGAAGGTAAAATATATCAATGACAAATATTAATGCTACATACCAGAAATTGCATAGATTGCTTGTTGATGAGTCGAGAGTTTAATGGTCTATAAGATTATAACATTCAAATACAAAAGTAAGCAATATTAGAGCATACCTGAGCTTGGAGCCAGTTACAGAAATTGTGCAGAAGTGAGGAGTAGTATCTCTATACAAATAAAACCACATCAAGTCAATATAGATACAAATACTAGGAGGAGAATTATTGAGCAACTTACTTGCTACTCATATAATCAAAATATCAAGCAAGGGTTTAACAAAAAGATAAATGAATGAGAATACCACTACACACAAACTAGTATGATTGTGAGACAAAGAGGAGCTGGCTAAGAAAGATACACCATAGTAGACAAAGCACTTACATCCTGTTAAGGCAACCCAGAAAATAGAGAAAGTGAGCTGACTGGAAGACTGGGGCCAAAGTGGACAAAGTACTCACATCCTGTTGATGCAACCCAGGAAGCAGAGAACATAAGCTGGCTGAGAGACTGGAACCAAAGTGAAGAAAGCACTCACTCTCTGTTGATGCAATCCAGAGAGCAGAGAAGATAAGCTACCTGAGAGACTGGAGACAAAGGGGGCAAAGCACTCACTCTCTGTCAATGCAACCCAGGTAGCAGAGAACATAAGCTGCCTGAGAGACTGAGGTCAAAGTAGACAAAGCACTCACAGCCTGTTGATATAACCCGGGGAGCAGAGAACATGAGCTGGCTGAGAGACTGGGGCCAAAGTAGACAAAGTACTCACAACCTGTCAATGAAACCCAGAGAGCAGAGAATATGAACTAGCTGAAAAACTAGGGCCAAAGTGGATAAAGTACTCACAAACTGTCAATGCAACCCAGGGGCAAGACAACATAAGCTAGCTGAGAGACTGGGGCCAAAGTAGACAAAGTACTCACATCCTGTTAATGCAACCCAAGGAACAGAGAACATGAGCTATCTGAGAGACTGGGACGGAGTGGACAAAGCACTCACGTCCTGTGAATGCAATGCAGGATGAAGAGAACATGAGCTGCCTGAGAGACTGTGGGGCCAAAGTGGACAAAGTACTACAAAGCACTCACATCCTGTTGATGCAATTCAGGGAGCAGAGACCATGAGCTGCCTGATAGATTGTAGGCCAAAGTGAACAAAGTACTAACATCCTGTCAATGCAACACAGAAAGCAGAGAACATCAGCTGTCTGGGAGACTGGGGCCAAAGTAGATAAAGAACTCACTTTCTGTTGATACAATACAGAAATCGGAGAACATGAGCTGCTTGAGGGACTGGGGCCAAAGTGTACAAAGCACTCACAACCTGTGAATGTAACCCAAAGAGCAGACAGCATGAGCTGGCTGAGAAACTGGGCCAAAGTATACACAGCACTCACAAACTGTTGATGCAACCCAGGGAGGAGAGAAAATGAGCTGGCTGAGAGACTGGGGCCAAAGTGGGCTAAGCACTCACAATCTGTCAACACAACCCAGAGAGCAGAGAACATGAGCTTACTGAAAGACAGGGATTCAAGGGGGAAAATACTCACATCCTGTCAATGCACACCAGTGAGCACAGACAATGAGCTGGCTGAGAGACTGGGGCCAAAGTGAACAAAGCACTCACAACCTGTTGATGGGGCCCAGGAAGCAGAGAATATAAACTGGCTGAGACTGGGGCCAAAGTGGACAAAACACTCACATCCTATTGATGCAATCCAGGGAGCAGAGAACATGAGCTGGCTGAGGAACTGGGGCCAGAGTAAACAAAGGACTCACAAACTATTATGCAACCCAAGAAGCAGAGAATATGAGCTGTCTAAGAGACTGGAGCTAAAGTGGACAAAGCCTCACCTCCTGTTAATGCAACCCAAAGAGCAAAGAACATGAGCTGGCTGAGAGACTGGGGCCAAAGCAGACAAAGCACTCGCAGCCTGTCAATACAACCCAGAAAGCAGAGAACATGAGCTAGATAAGTGATTGGAGTCAAAGTGGACAAATCACTCACAAACTGTGGATGCAATCCAGAGAGTAAGAATATGAGCTGCCTGAGAGACTGGGGCCAGAGTGGACAAAGCACTTACAAACTATTAATGCAATCCAGGGAGCAGACAATATAAGCTGGCTGGAAGAGACTGGTACCAAAGTGAACAAAGCACTCACCTCCTGTTGATGCAACCCAGGGATCAGAGAACATAAGCTGCCTGTGAGACCAAGGTCCAAAAGAACAAAGCACTCACAAACTGTTGATGCAACCCAGGTAGCAGAGAACATGAGCTATCTAAGATACTGGGGCCAAAGTGGACAAAGTACTTACATCCTGTTAATGCAACCCAAGGAGCAGAGAATATGAGCTCACTGAGAGACTGGGGCTAAAGTGAACAAAACACTCACAACCTATTGATGTATTCCAAAGAGCAGAGAACATGAGCTGTCTGAGAGACCAGAGCCAAAGTGGACAAGGCACTCACAACCTATCAGTGCAACCGAGGGGGCCAAACATTAGCTAGCTGAGAGAATGGAGCCAAGGTAGACAGAAAACTCACAACCTATCAATGCAACCCAGAGAGCACAAAACATGAGCTAGCTGAGAGAATGGGGCCAAAGTAGACAAAGCACTTACATCCTGTTGGTGCAATCCAGAGAGCAGAGAACATGAGCTGGATGAGAGATGGGGGCCAAAGTAGACTAAACACTTACCCACTGTTAATACAACCCAGGAAGCAGAGAACATCAATTCGCTGGAAGCCCGAGACCAAACTTTATCATGTACTGACTCTCCATGGATACCAAGACAATACCCTTCCAACCCATTTCTTGAAAACCAACTCTTCTTGATTTCTATATCTCTTATATACCAACTCACAAGCTCTGTATCTCTTGTCAGTTAAGACCAATAATACACAAGCTTCTTACCTCTCAACTCCCCATTTTTCACATAAGTCCAAATTATTTCTTTGAATACACACAAATAGCTGCCTTAATACATCATCTCCAAGGGCATCTGCAGTCTTCTCCAGCAACTCATAACAATTTGTTTCTGCCTTGTTCATATCTATATGGGATGTAAATGATAAATGATATATAGAGAGAAATAATTCTTTCCTTGAAGTTGAACACTCTTTGAAGGTGGAAACCTTGTTTCATTAACAATATTTGCACATTTTGCAGTGAAACAATTTGAGGCAGATCTAGACGCCTCATCAAAGGCATCATCCTCATCCCATCCTTGACCCATCAGGAATTGCTAAGTCTGCAACACAAAATCATCAAATTTTGTGTAGATAGCAATCACCGGAACTATAAAGTGTTCACATATATTTCCCCACTAGAGAGCAACCATTACTCACCTGCCCCAGGGTCACACTCCTGGAAAAATCTTGCCTCTGCTCCAGTCAAGAGACGACTTGCATTATCAGTTGGAAGACAATACCTTCTCACGGTCGAGGCATCAGTGTCCAGTCATAAAATGCAAAGTGATCACCCACCAGATGGCATGTAGCTGCTCCGAGGAGCTCCTTCTCATCCCTCGCTGTTCAATAAAGTCTTGTACAATCTTGAATTCTGAAGTGGATCCACATTCAAATCCACGAGAATCATGGAAAATATATCCAGGATTGGCCTCAAATATCATCTCATTCTCGATGTTGTGTTCACCCCGCTGTCACTTGGTATTGGCTCAGATCGAGTGATTGAATCATCTACTACATACCTCCCTGCTTGGTGCAAGAGCTGAGAGGTCAATCTGGTAGGCAGATGATAGGGATTACTTCTCACAGTCAAGTCCAATCCGCCACTTACCTCCTCGCGCTTGGAGTTGTAGATCTTTGGCTGATCTGTCGTATTGCAGACTTTTTGGAGAACCGTCGTCTTTCCTGCGTTTGCTCTGCCCATCACCAGAACGCGGAACTGGCGGTACTTCTGCCTGAGTCGAAGGGTTCGGTCGTCCATGAGATGGTGGTCCTGGTGAGAGTTGCGAGAGATGACTCGGACCCAACGATTGATAACGAAGAGCGCTTGCGTGAGTGTGCAATACATTGTCACGCGGCGACGGGGACATCTCGGCGAAACGTCTGTCCTCCTTTTGCACCGTCCATGCGTAAGTCATTCACGTGGCTGCCTCCGGGCTCACATCCTTGGCCTCCACCATAGTTCTCATCTACGCCGAATGCTTCCCCACTCTGTCTTTCCAAATCCCAACCGTAGCGACTGGCTATATATTAGACGTTCAAGTCACACCGTTCATTTCGCCAGGTCTCCGACTGGGCCAATGACCTGTCATAGTCGTCTTGGGAGTAGCCTCTGGAGTTGGCTGCAACTGGTTCTGGTAAGCCGCCATTCATTGCCTCCCACTCCAAAGTCTTCGTGCCCATTATCCCGTCCTCAATCAATGAACCTAGACACACCCCAACCCGACTGTTCGAAGTCGGAGTCAACCAAGTCCAGGCTGAAAAGGCCAGCGTAGCGAATCCAATACCCAGCCTACAGGCCCCTCTCCACTCACTCACATACAGGTGACCAGATCACATGTCCACGACCGTTCGCCTGCCGGATTCTCAAACCCAACCGCAGACCTGATCCCTAACCCCAACCCCGAATTATAGCCCGCGAGTGGTTGACTGTCGTGCTCAGCTACGCCAGTCAATGCAGATCATGAAGAATTTTAAGGGCCAATTGTACGTCCGAACTTCCCTGCACCCGATATCTTCCAATAACAGCCAAGTCATTTATCCGACCTGTAGCATCTTCACCCCAGTCATAGTCAAACTAGCCCCAACCAAGACTTTAACACTGTCCCTCTCAGTACACTACCGAATCGACTGCGGGCATATACGCTCAAGGAGTCCAATTCGCTACGGTAACCACACCTTCTGGCACAACGAGGTATTCGAGTAACCGTCCAGTCGTCGCACTCACTACATGTCTTCTCGCTCCTGCTCTCGGCACTGGCCACAGGCTTCCTACCTGAGCCCATAACTTCAACACTTTCCAACGTCCGGTGGGCCCTACATGGCCATTGATCTGTACATCCAGGACGACGACCCCGCCCTCGGTTTCTTCATCACAATGCAGGATTCATCCAACAGCGGATCATTTCTCCGTGTTGACCGATTTGAGTCCCCCGGTGTTTGTGGACGACGAAGTGTACCCTATGTTCACCTTATGGGAGGATATACTCTTAAACTCCTCTTACCATTTCCCAGCCCTCAAGCGTCTCTCACACATCCCACGCCCAAAAAGCGATGAACTCATGGGTTTCGTACCTACCATCGACTTCCCACCATCCCTCTCCTTTTCCCCACCTCGAATCACTCTCGTTGACCAATTTCACGTTTGGTCGTCGAACGAATTTGGAGTCGTTTATAGCGTTGAATGGGAGGAGATTGAAGGTATTAGAGTTGAGAGGATGTAGTGCCGTTTTGGAAGAAATGGATTGGGAAGGGGTTGATGAGGGAAAACCTTTGCCCGGTCAACGGTTTTGGACGGATACCTTTGAGGAGTGAGAGACGAGTATGTGGTTATGCGTCGGGTGGTTGTTAGGCAGTGAGGGGATGGGATGTGGAGGTTGTTTCTGGAAGGTTTGAGCATCTTCGTTTTGCCGAATCTGAGGAGTTCTTAGTTCTTGAGGAAATGATGGATAAGGATGTTGGGGATACGGCTAGGCTCGGAGAACAGAACGATGAGGAACCTTTCTCGTGGACGTTGTTCGATTGTCGGCGGCGAGTGCCGGATACCTGTCGACGATCGTAAGTCCTCCCCAATCAGAATAACATCATTGACGTCGTAACGACAGTAAAGTCATACTACAACCCTCCAACGAGTTGAGCGAATTGGGGGATGACAAGAACTAGTTATCAACCCCCCAAATATGTTCTCTCACTGGGCCACACAACACCCGCAACCACTTCACAATTCCATTTCGATCAGAAAGACCCGTCCTTAAATCCCAGCCGCTCTGTGCCCTCCTCGCACCTCCCCAGCATTCTTCCCCCTCTTCCAATCGTTCACAGCAGCCAATAACGAGCGTCAAAAATTCAATGACATCGCACACATCTCAACCAGCAACAAAAGGAATCTGCGTCTGTTCCATGCCAGCGCCTACATCGACCCATCACACAATTACAGCCATCATCACACCCCTCCCATCATTACGAGCGTACAAGTAGCGACGGTTGAAGACAAATAGTCTACTAGGTAGGGCACGAGGAGCATCTTCTCATACATTATCGGGAGTCGCCTGTAGATCAACGTGAGTTGGGCTCATCCTTTGTTCTTTCGTCTTATTGGATGCACCGCAACGCAGCTCTTCATCTTACCCCACCTCCACCCTTTCTCTCTCTCTGCTCAAGATTTTCACTCAATATCAGGGCTAACGTGTGCGTCTGTCTGGCCAGGCAGTTCGATTAGTTCTCCATGCCTTCGTCGACTCCAGGTGCTTCAGGCTCGGGTTCAGGCGAAGGACCCTCATCGAACCCTCCACCAAACCAAGCACCACCCTCAGCCTCTGAGAACATCGCCATCGAAATCTGGTCCCATATCTTCTCCTCCCTCTCCTCCGTCAACCCTCCACTCCCTCTCCCTCGTCTCCCGCCAATGTCACTTCATCGCCCAACCCATCCTAATCCATAACCTCATCTAGAACGACCCAGCAGCAGTCGCTCGTAACATCCCCTACTGGCCATCAGGTCCCACTCTCACCGACGCCAACCAAGTCGGAGACCCAACTCTCGTCCGTTCCGTAATCTTCTCCCTCTCCCCAAACCGAACCTCCTCCCCTCCAAACATAACCTTCCTAAACGCCCAACACTCAAATGCGGCTCTAGTACACGAAACACCCACCCGCCCCCGATTCTCAGAAACACTATTCGTTTCTCTCCGCGGTCGAATCTCACACCTCCATACTCATTTACACGACATCACACCTCCCACCACAGTTTACGTAAGTACGAGACTTTGTCACAATGCATGTCGCTTGCAGAACACCGACCCCCGTACTTTAAGCAGGACGCTTGCTCTGGATAACGCCCTCAGCGAAAGTGTACCAATGGGCACTCGACCACCGAGCGGCTTCTTCGCCTCGGGACTCGCACCATCGTTCCCTATCTGGACACCAAGATATTTTGCAATTCTTACTTCCCAGATGGACGCTCGATCGTGAGTGATTCCTCGTTTTACATTTCACTGGTGTCGTTTGCATACGTGAACATTTCCCAATGTGTTCTCGATGGTCTCATGCCTCTTCAGTTAATCCTCATCTCGCATCTCTACTAAATAAACCACCCTACCGCCTAACGTTCTGTGGAACGGTCCCTCCTGAACGGCGTGGCCGTAGCCAATGGGGCGTCTTTCCGAAGTGCCATCCTGGCGGGCTTTCCGATGGGTGTGGTCCGGTATGGATGGAATCTTGGAGATTATGAGTCGAGCGTCGAGCGACACGGCCTATCAGGATATGGAGGAATGAGGGAGGTAACGGGTATGGACTCTCCCAGAGAGGGGATTGATATTCGACACTTAAATGATTATTTCTACTCTACCTTATCGAATTCAAGTCAATTAGTCGTCTGCTTCATCTCATCAGATCATGGCGGATTCCTCTCGGGGTTGTGACACCCAAGATTCGGCTTGAGTTCCAGCGAGGGCCGCTCGACCTACCTTGCGGTGTCAGGTCTTACATTATCAAACAAGGCCTCCAGTATCGCAGCCATTGGAGATCCATGCGTTTGTCTTTTGAATGGCTCCGACAAGATACAAGGCTTTAGGCAGCGACATACCGAAAACGGGTGAACAACCTCACACACACTAGATCAACTCCGCCGCGGCACCAGGCGAGATGATAGGTCAATCTCGCAGTTAGAATCCTCCTTGGATCGGCACTCAACAATCAAAATCGCGTCAACTGCTTTCCAGGTTCGAAAGTTCGGAAATTGAGAGACCGGCAGGGGATGTATGTTACGGTTGACAGATACGTATATCCTCGACCTACTTGGCGAAGGGGGAGTGTGGGGTGGGAGGGGAGTGCCGTCCCCGACAACCTCGGCTGCTCCATCATAAATCGGGCGTTTTGCGAGCACCGGATTCGCTCCCATTCATTTGGCTCGATTCGCCGTCTGTACGGTCCGAAGTGCCATGCAGGGCGAAATGTATTCCGCGTTTGTGGATTATAACACATGAGGCGAAATTTTGTATGAAACAGAAGCGAGGCCGGGTGTGACAAGGAGGTGAGTGCATTGTGAAAAGAGAGAGAAGGACTCGGAGGGGGCTTGGTCCCCTCAGCTTTTAACCTATTTTAACGACACATCAGTCCCCGATCATCCCCACTCAGCAGAATAACTCACTTGAGCCACAAGCAAGGACCACACGCAAAGCTTCACAAACCCTCCGAACCTCTCCCTCTGCCTTTCTCAAAACAATGGGATATTGAAAGAGTGTCCCGGAAATACTGTTGATTTGATGATATTGTGCTAAACGCTGGTAACCGCACCCCGCCACCCGTTGATGCTGCCATTCGATCCCAAGTCCAAACCTCCCTGTCAATCGACGATGCAGAGGAAGAGGGATCCTCGAAAACTCATGTTTAGGAGACGACATTAACAGAGGTGGTACAAGACGGGAATCATTGTACTCGGCGTTCGGAATATTGAAGAGTGTGGAAGGCGGTGGGTATCAGACGCGGCGCGGAGAAGAAGTTTTGGTCGTGCCCGAACGAAGGGAAAAGACCACGACTATATTGTGTTGGACTAAGTGGTTCCTGAGCTGGGAGATGAGCAGGGGGATGCTCGAGAGATGGGTGCGTAGGTGTGTTTTGAGAAGTCGAGGCCCTGAATGGAATTGAATGGCCTTGGGGGAATAGATCCAGACAGAACGTATTACCCAGTCGAAAGGGCAGCACCGGACTCGGAGAATCTATGGGTACTCTTCGCCATTCCAGCCCAAGTAGGTGGCGATCGCGTACAAACAACCCTTCGCCTAATCTCCCAGATCATGCCAGCTTCCTCCTAAGCCAACTCGTATACACCTCCCCATCCTCCGAATCTTTATCCCTCACAACTCCTGCCAAAACTTCCAAATTCGTGTCCATACCCCCTCGAATGGTAGCTCCACCAGTTTTCCTTGGAGCTCTTGGGTTGGTTTCGCCAGAATCATCGCCGTGGTCGAAAATCTCGGAGTAGCGGGTCGAAATTAGGTCTGACGGTCTGACGACGGCAATGGAGGATGAGGTGCGTAGCCGGCTATCTGTTCGGACTCTCCTAACTCCTGGGTAAGCTGATATCAGACAGAACCGACCATGAGTTGGAAGGCCGCGAGGGATGTTCTGATATTCAGTGGAGTTGGATTGGATAATCGGTTCGTGAAGACGGCGAATTGAGTGATTGGAGGGATGTCCTCGGGAGGGGGAGGTGCTCGGTTTGGACCACGTCGACGTTCCGTGATCTCCCCTTCCATACGAACTCATCTCAACTCGATTGATGGGTGGGGAGGAGGGTAGGGATCCAGGCCTATGACTATATGCGCCTCCAGCACTCCAACGTTAACCTCTAAGAAAGCTCATTCGTCGGAACGAGTGTCGACGAGTACTCGAACGTTCCGAGACCCGTGTACTTGAGATGGTTGGTCAGGATGAGTGACTCCTCGAATAGAGGCTTGATTTCGATAGCACCTTCCGTCGGAGTAGATGCGAGAGATTAACTTGAGAATAACCGGGTAGAAGGTTGAAGACCTCGACGAATTTCTGTGGTCACGTTCGTCGGTGATTGGTTTCGAAGAGGCGGAGATAGAGACTCACCTACGAGGGATGCGAAATTCTCGTTCCCAAGGGTAGGTCACTTCGCGCGACCCCGTTACTGGTGATATGGACTTCGATCTCTGTCCATCCAGGACCTGATGGCGTACAATCCGCGGATAGCTAGCAGGATCCTAAGCACCTGTATTTCATCACTGAATCCTAAGGACGTAATGCAAACCAAGAGGGTGGAGAACACACCGTTCGTACGTCTCGAGAATCCCTATACTCCTCCCCCATCCAATGGCTTGGTGAAAACGGGCCAACATCTCCAAATGTCTTCCAACAGATGAACATCCTTGGGGGAAGACGCATGCGAAACTTGCGACAGAGGGACTGAAGGATGTTAGGTGCGAGGGTTTTTTTGGAACCGGTGAGAGGGAGAGAGGTGGTTCGGAGAGGAACCGATAGCTGGAGGTGAGTGCAATCACTTCTGAGAGGGTAGAAGGAGAGACGGCGTTGGGGATGGTCATTCATGAGCATTTTCGGTGAAGGTTGGAAGTCAGCGCAAAGGTGTAAGTTAGCAGGATTGGGTCGAGTTTGAAGTGATGGTCGCGAGGATGGCTGTATCATTCTGCACAGCTACGGTTTCTCGACTAAGGTCATAGGGACAACCTAGGATGTGCATCCGACTGTTCCGAGTCGGCATCGGTTGATTGGAGGAAGAGTGTGTTGGGTACTCACTGTAACAGTCTCGATGGTACTGTAGAATATGGCAGAAATATGTTTTATTTAGCCCAAGGAGTCAGTGGATTCAACTTTACGGGCCATCTAATATGAGACATACCCGAAAGCCGTCTGAAAGTCAAGAAAGGTGGCGACAGAAAACGGGGATTTGTCGGAAGTTTATTTGCTTGGCTGTGGGCTGCTCAAACGCTCACCTGCAGTACACACTGACTAGCACGCAAGCCTGTCGTCCCCTGTTGCTTTTCATTTGATTCCTCCACCCTGCTTGTGCGTATTTGACTCATTCACTCGATCACGTCGCGTTGAAATTCGAGCCTATGAAAGAGTCGAACAAATCATCCTGCCAATCGCCGTCATCGACAACCGCGACCATGCCATTCAAGTAAACGTCCGTTCCCCGTCGGTCGACGCTTACATTTACACCCATTTCTTCCCCGTCAGTGTCTCCGCCGCTCCCTATCCCCCCTGCAAGACATCGTGCTGTTCCCTTCCTTTCAGCCTCAACTAGTGTCGACACCGTCAGCGACGACAAGCACACCCTATACACCCCAATATGCCTACCAGACACCCTCGGACTCTCCCTCCAACCCATTAGGGTTTTCTAGGAGGTCGAGAGTTGAAGTCGAATTCCCGAAAGCCATCTCGTTCTCGAAACATTGGTTTTCAGAGTCCAAGTGGCTCATGCGCCGAGTTTAGGGGATGTTGGGAAATTATCCAAGAGGTCGAAGAGGAGTTTGAAGCTAGGAGAGGTTGCTGATGAGGATGAATGGAGGGATGGGAAGGATGGAAGTGCGAAGGAGAGGGATGGTCCGTGCAGAATCGTCCAGGTCCCCACAAACTACACTTTCAAACACCTTCACAAGTTACTCTTATTCCTATTCGACTTACCCGCCCGTTCAGCCGTTTCATCTCCCTCCAAGTCTAAACTGACCGACGACGACGACCTGGGTCACTTATTCGAAGTCCAAAAATCCATCGTCACCCATTCCGCCAAACCCTTCTCCCAACCAGGTCATATCAAGTCGGGAAAGACGTGGGCGAAGTTGTCTAGCGTACGAGATCCTTATGCCAGGAATATTTTGTTACAGGATGCCTATGATGCGCCGGAGGACGAGGATGCTGACGGGATATTCGACGACGAGGAAGAGGAGAGCGGGGAGTGGAGTTGGGAGAACGAGGACGATTTCACTCTAGGGAATGTCTGGCCGAAAGGGGCTGATCAGCGACGAGGTATCATCTACGTAAGCCTCCTCCCTTTCTCCCTTACTCTTCATCTCTAACGTTCGTCTTGTCTTCTAGCATCACACCCTCTACACAACCCTCCACCTAACACTCAACACAACCACCCTCCCCTCCCTCCCCTCCACCTCTCCCGCAATCCCATCACGCAAGGGAATAGGGAACAAACCTCACGTCTTCCGCGCGAGGGGTACGATTGACCTCGGCCAATCGCCTCCATCCGAGTTCGGCGATGGGAGCCCGTTGGTGAGGAAGGTTTCAAAAGGGTCCTTCCCGTTGACCGGCAAGGGGAGTAGTAATCCGTTCACTGGTACGAGCAAGAGTGGCAAGAACCCGTTCGCTAGTACGAGCGCAAGCGACAAGCTCGCCCTCCTCCAACGTCGATTCGCTCCAACCACAACCTCAACCAAACCGTCCCGCCAGCCTTTCCCCCTCCGATTTCCCACCTCGACTTCCCCCGCGTTCACCCTCACACGTTCGCCAGCGAGCGCCTTGCTCCTAGATCTCCCAACCATCAAGTACAATTCGCCCGACGCTTTCGAGCGGTTCTTGAGAAAGTGTGCAGAGTATGAGAAGGTATTGAGTGGGAAAGGACGGGGGAGTGGAGGTGGGATTGGGGGAGAAGAATTTGGAGATGCGAGGTCTTCATCTCCTATGGTTGGGAATGGACCTTCGTCTGATCCTTTCGACGAGGTGGTTTCGAACTCTGCGAACTCTGATTTCGTTTATTGACGGTATTATCATTAGGGTACATCATCGTCTTTCAACCCATTCTCACCCGATTCCCTTGCTTCCTTGCCGACGACAACTCCAGCTCCAACACATCCACAACACAGACTCTTAGTTGACCGAGCTCAACGGCGGCTTACGAGGCTTACGAACAAATCTCTCGGGGCGTTGGATGACTCAGATGAAGAGGAGGGGAAGGGAGAGGTTGATGAAGTCGATCAATTGGTTGATGAGTTGGTTCGGGGTGGAGGTGAGGAAGAGAAGGAATTGAGGGGAGGAGGTGCGGAGAGTGGGTGGAGTGATGATGATGAGGAACGTGCAGACGAAGAGGAGGCAGAGGAGGAAGGAACAGATAACGAGTTTGATGGAGAGGAAGAGGAAGAGATCGTCCAGGTGGTGAAAGTGAAAGCGGGGATGGAAGGCAAAGGCAAGGGAAAGGAGGTGAAGGTCAAACCAAGGAAGTTAACCAAAAAGGAAGAAGAAGAGAGGGAGAGGAGGAAGATGTGGATGGATTTCGACCCGAGGTTTGACGAGGTTGAGTTATGATCGCTCTTGGGTCCTGGACTTCGGAAAGCTGCTTAGGACTAGGGTCACGATAGTTATAGGTTTGATTTACGATCGATTTGTATGCACAGTAGTTAGCACCGTAAACATAACCAGTTTCTTTGATGATGGTCTTTCGTCGTTCAATCTGGTTTGGGAGAGTTCTGTTGGCAATTCAAGCGAATACAAATGACTTGCAGCACGTTCCACGAGGGATAACACCTCAATTCAGGTCACTGCGGGAGGTCGTTTTGTCGGGGAGAGGACGCGAACATTGTACTCAGGGGTCTGACAATGCGAAGATTTCAAAATGGGCTCGATGATCTTAGGGTGCGGTGGCCGTAGTGTAGTTAGACAGTCAGAAACCAAAGGGCTTCTACTCGCAAATCTGTTCTCGAAGGAGCGACTTGTTAGAGGACTGTCCGATACACTTCCCCAAGCTGCAGGTGACCGGAGACCTGCGATGGAGCGTATTGGAACGACATTTCGAAGGTTGAGGAGGTACTGGAATGAAAGGTTGCCGTTCAAATTGTCGTCAGAAGGAATCGATCTTTCGTGAACCGACGCTAAGGTGACTGGACCGTAAGAACGCGGGAATGGAGGGCTTCCTGGCATACATGTAACAGACGATCCGACGGTGGTCATACGATGGGAGAAGAGTCCGCAGATTCGGATGGGAAGAGTTGGACGCGACGTTGGCAGGGGGCAATTGATATTGTTCCAGGGAATGGTGGGAGAGGGTGCCGTCTTGTGGAGTGGCTGTAGGTGTCGAACGTTGAACAACTTCGATTAGATAAGATAAGCAAAACTCATGCCCTCCGCGATTGATCCTGAAACGTCACCCAGTTTTGTGCCAATCTTTCGCTGCAGCGTCCTTGGTCTCAGTACTCAGTACTCAGTCCCTGGACGTTCCTCGTTGGTTATCTGAGACAACGATTTGCGCTCAGCAGCTAATCTCTAACTCTTCCAGCACCCCCACGGATCCGCCTCCCACACCGAGGACATCGAAGCGCCATCATACCCGAAGCTAAGGTCCATCCCTCCCCCATGTCCAGTTAACCACACCAGGCCGATCAGTTCCACCGCCCATCAGCGCTCAAGTTCTCCGTTCCGTCGCCTCTGGGCTCACCTGCGACAACGCCGCTCCCTCGAGTTCGGCACTTTTGACGGGGAGTTAGTTGAAGATGGCTACAGGCCAATTGCGAAGGGCGTCGTTGGTAGGTTTTGTTTGCGAAGAGATCAATGGACGGGTATTGGGAGGGACTCCGATTAATCGAACTCTGATTATGTTGCTACTGTTCCTAAGCTCATTAAACCTATCAATTGATCATTTCTTGTTTCCAATCGCTGACTACAGCATATCGTATCCCGAAAGTAGCGACCGAAATGGGCATATCCTAGAGAAACGAGATACCATAGCTTCAAACCCACAACCTAACGAAACATATACAGTCAATATCCACGGAGCGTCGAACAATAAATCGGATACTCACGGAGGGAGGGGGGGCATCGTATCGATAACTCCCTCGGCACGCAACCCTGGACGGAGCCCACCATCCTCTCGTCGACTGCCAGGAATAACTTGCCATACGACTCTAGATTCTTCTTGTAGCGCCTGCATTGATCGAGCATCGAGTTGGAGAGAGATAGACAGCAGGGAGTCTTGTACTCGGTGGAGAAATCTCGAAGCAGAAACGATATGAGTAACGTTGCGAGGCCGTAAGGTGTGAACGGCGGAGAGGTCTTCGCGGATGAGGAGATAATCGTGATGAATTAGAGTGAGAGGCGTGAGTTCTCGAACGGATGGTGGCATCAGGGTTTCTGCGGTGACACGGGGTGAGCTGAATTCCGACGATCAGGAGCGAGAACGTACTAACCGAGAGTCTGGGTCGATTAAAGGAACCCTCTAGGGTGTGCTCCGACTGGGGTCGCAGAGATCTACCACCCTCGCAAAACTAGATTTGGTGCTGGATGCCGGTGTTCTCCATTGGAGTCCATAATCTTGAGGTCGACCGCTCGTATAACCGGGCAGAACTTGGCCACGCAATACAGGAACACCGATCGTCCCTATGTCGCCGACAGGATGAACCAGGGACCTGTCTAAAACTTAAGGGTGAGTACCCTGTACACATGCACTGTGCAAAGAGTCGTACTCACCAAACCATGGATACCATAATCGGCGCTACGTCCTCCTCACGGTGATACCAGACTTCGTGCGCGAGGGCGTTGGCGGGATGTCGGTTGAGTCATTGCACGAGATGTGAGGAGTGCGATGGAGGGAACACGGGAAAGGACATATCTTCGACGTAGAGGCCGAAAAGACATTGGGGGCTTGCTGAACATAGCGATTCGGCAGGCGACCGACAGTATTTCTTGCCAGGTCTACGATAGGCAAGGCCAGGGGGTTATTAGCTACTCACCAGAACAACTAGGAGAACGGACGAGAATCTTCTTGACCTTGTCAAGGCCATCTCAGCGGTATCGACGCCGTCCAGAGGAAAGGCTGCATCAGCAACGCAGGGTGCGGCGACGTGGAGCGGAAGGAAAGCTGACGTGGCCAAATCGGGATCAGACCAGCCGCTTGTCCTCAACCAGTGTCTTCAAGCCCTAGCATTTCCGACAAAATCAATCGAATCTATGGCAATGAATCAAACCGCTACTGAAGCAAATGTTGACCAGCCCGTGGGGCAACATCCCGCCGACGAGAACGGGACCATCACCCTGGAGTTGACGAGTGAGTCGTTTTGCCCAACACTGATCTGCACCGATAAGCCCATCCCGCTACGATTTGTAGTCCTGGGTGCTCAAGGCTTGCACAAACATCGTAAGCAGGTGCCGAAGTGTTTTGTTCAGATCAGTGATGGGGGCGGCGAAGCCCTTACGACTCGAACGGTCAAGGGTGCCAACCCACGATGGAATGAAACCTTCACGATGTGCGTGTCGACGACTCGTCCCGAGTTTTGCTGATTATGCTTCAGGATCACCTCTACCTCATCCATGTTGCATATCGAAGTGTCGCACAGGCGAAGGTCCGGTGGCAATGCCTGTCGTGGCGCTGTCACGATCCCTGTTCAAGGCTTGGCTAGTCAGCCCGGAGGAACTGGTGTGTCTAGCATTGACTTTTTTTATGATAGCTTACCAACTCTGTCTCTCTGCAGAGACAACTCATGATCTGGTGAAGGATGGAGGGACAGGTTATGGGAAGATTATGGTGGTCTCTTGCAGTGAGTCCATTGTGCTGACAATCTTCTCTTATAATAATCACAATGTATGTGTAGTTACAACATCAGCTACCACCGAGCAGGGGGGAAATGTCCCACCAGAACAAGATCTTAGGGTTATCACTGCTGAGGCTGACAAGGCGAAAATTGCTATTGCTACTATTGATGGTCCTTCTAGCATTGATGTTGTGGGGAGTGCCATTGATTGCGTTGATGGGGTAACCAGGAATGATCTCTTGCAGACTGTAGGTGGATATCTGGAAAAGGTTGTGAAGATAGGTGATGTGATATCTGAAGTGAGTATTATAATTCTTGATGACCTTGCAAATGTTCAACAGCTTCGAGGTTCATCCTTATGCCAAGTTGGCCTGGCAGGTCTTAACATCTGGATACAAGGTAAATTATGCTTGGGGTGAGAATCATTTATTCTACAACTTAGACAATTTTTTTTTTCAAGGTTCTCAAAGCTCAGGCTGACTGTGATCAACAAGTCAAGAAGCTCTGGCAGGAAGTTGCTGATGCACTGGATTTTTTGAAGCAGGTTGATCCTGTTTCAAAGACACAAGTCTTTGTTACTCCTGTGCTATTGGCTATGATGAAGCAAGTCTATGAATGTTGTCTGTTCCTTCAAAAGTATGGGGACCAGGCTTACCTAGGTGAATGTTGATGTTTCATTTTCCATTGAAATTTCTTTCTCAATCATACCTGCACTTTAGTACGACTACTTCATGGAACTTTCTCAACTTCTGATGCTATTGGAGAGTTTTCTAAAAGTTTTCAGGATTTAAGAACAAAAGTTGATCAAAGTTGCACAACTGAAACTTGGATTACCATCCGTGGCCTTGAGCAGAATCTTGACTTATGTCAGTATGCAGCTGAAGAAGGCTTGTTGAATACTTTACAGGATTCAAACTCTTATATATCTCAATGGGATCCAGAGCACACTTGCCTGGCTGGTACGAGAGTACAAGTATTGGATAGCCTGACAAAGATCCTTCATCTTGACAGTGAAAGAAGATTGCTCTGGCTTACTGGTGTTGCTGGGTCAGGAAAATCTACAATTGCCAACTCCATGGCATAGCGATTTTATAATTTACAGAGACTAGGAGCTAGTTTTAGATTTGTCTGCCAGCATCCACCAGAAAGCATCTTCCGTCAGATTGCCTACCAGCTTACCCAGTTTGATGAGACACTAAAGTGCAAGATTCTGGATGCATTGAAGAAGCACCGGAATGTAGCATCACAGTCATTGACCCATCAATTTCAAAAGATTTTGATTGAGCCACTTTCTGCTGTAAAGCTATCTGGCCCAATTTTGATCATAATTGATGCATTAGATGAAATTCAGGATAATGCTCAAGCTAGCATTCTATCAATCA